>CAUYQU010052291.1:0-63986 GCA_963574635.1 Cheracebus regulus
TCCACCCCAAATCCACAGAATATACATTCTTCTCAGCACCACATCACACCTACTCTAAAATTGACCACATAATTGGAAGTAAATCACTCCTCAGCAAATGCAAAAGAATGGAAATCATAACAAACAGTCTCTCAGACCACATGGCAATCAAATTAGAACTCAGAATTAAGAAACTAACTCAGAACCACACAGCTTCATGGAAACTGAACAACCAGCTCCTGAATGTTGACTGGATAAACAATGAAAAGAAGGCAGAAATAAAGATTTCTTTGAAACCAACGAGAACGAAGACACAACATACCAGAATCTCTGGGACACATTTAAAGCAATGTCTAGAGGGAAATTTATAGCAATAAATGCACACATGAGAAGTGAGGAAAGATCTAAAATTGACACACTATCATCAAAATTGAAAGGGCTAGAGGAGCAAGATCAAAAAAACGCAGAAGACAAGAAATAACTAAGATCAGAGCCGAACTGAAGGAGATAGAGACAGAAAAATCTCTTCAAAAAAATCAATAAATCCAGGAGCTGGTTTTTTGAAAAGATCAACAAAATAGACAGACTGCTAGCCAGATTAATAAAAAAGAAAAGGGAGAAGAATCAAATAGATGCAATAAAAAACAAAAAAGGAGATATCACTACTGATTCTACAGAAATACAGACTACAATTAGAGATTACTACAAACAACTCTATGCACATAAACCAGTAAACCTAGAAGAAATGAATAAATTCCTGGACATTTGCACCCTCCCAAGCCTAACAAGGAAGAAATTGAAACCTTGAATAGACCAATAACAAGGGCTGAAGTTGAGACAGCAATTAATAGCCTACCAACCAAAAAAAGTCCAGGTCCAGACAGGTTCACAGCTGAATTCTACCAGATGTACAAAGAGGAGCTGGTACCTTCCTTCTGAAACTATTCCAAACAATCCAAAAAGAGGGAATCCTTACCAAATCATTTTATGAGACCAACATCATCCTGATACCAAAACTCGGCAGACACTCAACAAAAAAAGAAAACTTAAGGCCAATATCCATGATGAACATAGATGCAAAAATCTTCAATAAAATACTGGCAAACCAATTGCAACAGCACATCAAAAAGCGTATCCATCACGATCAAGTAGGCTTCATCCGAGGGATGCAAGACTGGTTAAACACACACAAGTCTATAAATGTAATTCACCACATAAACAGAACCAAAGACAAAAACCATATGATTATCTCAATAGATGCAGAGAAGACCTTTGACAAAATTCAACAGCCCTTTATGCTAAAAACTCTCAATAAACTAGGTATCGAAGGAACTCCTATTCAATACAGTATTGGAAGTTCTAGCCAGAGCAAATAGGCAAGAAAAAAAATAAAGTGTATTAAATTAGGAAAAGAGGAAGTCAAATTGTCTCTATTTGCAGATGACATGATTGTATACTTAGAAGACTCTATCATCTCAGCCCAAAATCTCCTTAAACTGATAAGCAACTTCAGCAAAGTCTCAGGATACAAAATCAATGTGCAGAAATCACAAGCACTTCTATACACCAATAACAGACTTAAAGAGAGCCAAATCAAGAACGAACTGCCATTCACAATTGCTACAAAGAGAATAAAAGACCTAGGAATACAACTAACAAAGGATGTAAAGGGCCTCTTCAATGAGAACTACAAACCACTGCTCAAAGAAATAAGAGAGGACACAAACAAATGGAGAAATATTCCATGCTCATGGTTAGGAAGAATCAATATCGTGAAAATGGCCATACTGCTCAAAGTAATTTAGATTCAATGCTATCCCCATCAAGCTACCAATGACCTTCTTTACAGAACTGGAAAAAAACACCTTAAACTTCATATGGAACCAAAGAGAGCCCACATAGCCAAGACAATCCTAAGCAAAAAAGAAAAAGAAAAAAAAAAGAAAGCTGGAGACGTCACACTATCTGATTTCAAACTATACAAGGCTACAGTAATCAAAACAGCATGGTACTGGTACCAAAACAGAGATATAGACCAATGGAACAGAACAGAGGCCCTGGAGGCAACGCCACACATCTACAACCATCTGATCTTTGATAAACCTGACAAAAACAAGCAATGGAGAAAGGATTCCCTGTGTAATAAATGGCATTGTGGAAACTGGCTAGCCATCTGCAGAAAGCAGAAACTGGGCCCCTTCCTGACACCTTACACTAAAATTAACTCCAGAAGGATTAAAGACTTAAACATAAGACCTAACACCATAAAAACCCTAGAAGAAAATCTAGGCAAAACCATTCAGGACATAGGCATAGGCAAGTACTTCAAAACGCCAAAAGCATTGGCAACAAAAGCCAAAATAGACAAATGGAATCTAATTAAACTCCAGAGCTTCTGTACAGCAAAGGAAACAATCATTAGAGTGAACCGGCAACCAACAGAATGGGAAAAAATTTTTGTGATCTACCCATCTGACAAAGGGCTAATATCCAGAATCTACAAAGAACTAAAACAGATATACAAGAAAAAAAACAAACAAGCCCATTCAAAAGTGGGCAAAGGATATGAACAGATACTTTTCAAAAGAAGACATATATGAGGCCAACAAACATATGAAAAAATGCTCATCATCACTGGTCATTAGAGAAATGTAAATCAAAACCACATTGAGATATCATCTCACACCAGTTAGAATGGCAATCATTAAAAAATCTGGAGACAACAGATGCTGGAGAAGGTGTGGAGAAATAGGAACGCTTTTACACTGTTGGTGGGAGTGTAAACTAGTTCAATCATTGTGGAAGACAGTGTGGCGATTCCTCAAGAACCTAGAAATAGAAATTCCATTTGACCCAGCAATCCCACTACTGGGTATATACCCAAAGGATTATAAGTCATTCTATTATAAAGACACATGCACACATATGTTCATAGTGGCACTGTTTACAATAGCAAAGACCTGGAACCAACTCAAATGCCCATTGATGACAGACTGGACAAGGAAAATGTGGCACATATGCACCATGGAATACTATGCAGCCATAAAAAATGATGAGTTTGTGTCCTTTGTAGGGACATGGATGAATCTGTAAACCATCATTCTCAGCAAACTGACACAAGAACAGAAAATCAAACACCACATGTTCTCACTCATAGTCAGGTATTGAACAATGAGAACACAGGGACACAGGGAGGGGAGCATCACACACTGGGGTCTGTAGGGAGAGCCTAGAGAGGGATAGTAGTGGGTGGGGAGGTTGGGGAGGAATAACATGGGGAGAAATGTCAGGTGTAGATGACAGGGGGATGGAGGCAGCAAACCACATTGTCATGTGTATACCTATGCAACAATCCTGCATGATCTGCACATGTACCCCAGAACCTAAAGTATAATAAAAAAGGAAATAAAGAAAAATGAGTTCCAGCCATTTTAGCTGGAATCCAGCTTTGTTGTTTACTAACTACATAAACTTGGCAATTACCTAGCCTTTTGAAATTAATAAAGTTATCTACAGGGAGATTATATATTAATGCATGCATTGAGAGATGTTATAGTATACTGGTTAAAACCCCAGGCTTTGACATTAAGAAGGCTGTATTAGTCTGGTCTCACATTGCCATAAAGATCCTACCCAAGACTGGGTAATTGATAAAGAAAAGATGTTTAATTGACTCACAGTTCTGCATGGCTGAGGAGGCCTCAAGAAACTTACAATCATGGTAGAAGATAAAGGAGAAGCAAGCATGTCTTACATGGCAGCAGGAGAGAGTGAGCACACAGAAGAAACCACCACTTATAAGACCATTAGATCTCATGACAATTCACTATCATGAGAATAGCAGTGGGGAAACTGCCCTCATGATAAAATCACCTCCCACCAAGTGCCTTCCCTACACATAGAAATTATAATTCAAGATGAGATTTGGGTGGGGACACAGAGCCAAACCATATCAAAGACCAAACTGAAATTCTAGTTCTTCCACTTACTAGCTGTAACCCATGTGATATCAATGTGTTTACAGAGCCCCAGCTGTAAGATAAAGTAACAACTCTACCTCCCCATATAGTGAGTAGGGATTGAATGGGGTAATGCAAGTAGTTTGAGCACAGTGCCTGGCACATAGTAACTGTTTCATCAACATGGGCTGTTAATAGAAATACAGAAATTATACACTGTCCGATGCCAACCAACATATAGGATTACTATCAAAGTTGAACTGGGACATGATTCAGATGCTCTCTCTAAACACTTCCAGGGAGTGGATCTTCACACTTCTACCTTTGTGCCCCAGTAATGGAAATGTTCTGTCATTGCCACAAAGAAATAAATAATTAATTAACTCTTCATTAAAATTAGGAAGGTTGATAATTCAGGGTGATAGAAGCGATACTTGCCAATCAGTATGTTGCTGTGGAAGTACTGAATTGTGTCTTAAAGCTCTACCTACATGAAAAGGTTAAAGCATTATGGGATGTGTGGTAAGTCCTGCTCCTCTCCTTGCAGTTACTAGCTTCTGGAAATTACAAAGGTAAGTTACACAACATCCCTTTACTCAAGGTTTTTACAGGTTAATGATGGAGACAAGGAATTAATCTTGTAATTAATTCAAGAGCATGTAATCAAGTGATGTGATGAGACAAGTACAGCAAATTGTGGGAGGGCAGAGGAAGTCTGCATGGCTTAGAAGGAAAGGAAGGCAGGGCGTTCGTAAATTAACATAGTCCTGATCCTACATAAAAGCTGCTTATGTTATTCTTCCATGACAGGCAAATCCATTGTTATTAAAGAGCCCCAGAAGACTGAAGCTAAAATGTCACTGTTTCCTGGTCTCCTGATCCTTAGGGAAGGTTTAAAAACCATGGCACTTTTGTGGCTTTTTTCCACTTCCCTCAGATTATTCCACATCACAAAACCACCTTGAAATTTAATTCTCTGCAATTGGAGGTTTTGGACTCCAATGGAGTCCAAATAAAGAAATGTTTGTGTCAAAGATTTATTGACTGCAGAATGAGAAGAGGCTTCTATGGGCCAAAGCCAGCTCCCTCATTTAAAAAATTTAAAAACAAAACAAAATACCTTTGTATGATTTTACCACATTGCCCTCCAATCCACCCTTCCTTCAAATCAGAAAAACAGAGGGGATAGGCCATAACAGAAAAAGTTAGAATATACTTAAGCATTTTACTACATGATGCTAATATGTTTTAATTAAAAACAAAGAATACCTATCAGCAACAAAATGACAGATTAATTGCTTATAGAACCTTCTACTATTGTGCAACTAGTTTCTGGCAACATCAAAACAAATGCTTAAAATCAACAGTGGGCTTGTGAGCATGTAAAGAAACTCTCCAATTGAGGGGGAAAAAAGAGCTGTGAGCTGAAAAAAGATGAATAGTGAGTAATGTACAAACACAAAAGCCAGGGTCGTTCCAGGAAAAATGCATATAGCAGTGCTAGGATCAGACTACTAAGCCTGAGGACCACTGAAAGCTAGGAAAGTTGAACTTGAGACTTTTCCAGGACTCTCAAAAGGGGCTAAAAGATCCCAGCACAGTGGTATCCACTGACTCCCAACAGAAGCATATATAAATCCTCTAGAAAAAAAAAGATCTTCAACATAGGCTCTTGAAGGTTTCAGCAGATACAATTAAGTAACGACTGAATCAAGAACAACTATTCATACAATTAAAAAAAAAAAATAAACATACAAGAAAACATTCTCCATGAGAAAAAGGCAGCATAAACAAAAAGCAACAAATGTAGGTCCCAAAGAACTTCTGATTTTGTAATTATCACATTTTAAAATTTTCCTTTAGCAAAGATTTATATGGTACCTAGCACATCAGATGCATTTGGAAGCACTTCACAAATAATGTAAGCCTCCGTTATCCATGGTTTCCTTTTCTACAGACTGTAGTAACTGTAAGTCTGAAAATATTAAATGGAAAATTCCAGAAACGAACAATTCATAAGTTTTAAACTGCACCATTTTGAGTAGCATGGTGAAATAGCATGGCATCCTACACCATCCTGCTCCATCCTGCCCAGGATGTGAATCACCCCTTTGTCTAGCACATCCATGCTGTATAGGCTTCCTGCCCACTAGTCACTTAGTGGCCTTCTCAGATCAACTGACATGATATGGCAGTGCTTATGTTCAAGTAACCTTTACTTTAGTTAAGAATGGCCCCAAAGTGCAAGAAATAGGGATACTGGCAATTTAGACATATCAAAGAGAAGCTATAAAGTGTTTCCTTTAAATGAAAAGGAGAAAGTTCTCAACTTACTAATGAAAGAAGAAAAAATAGGGTACACTAAGCTTGCTAAGATCTATAGTAAGAACCAATCTTCTATCAGTGAAACTGTGAAGAAGAAAAAAGATACGGATGCTGGTTTTGCTGTTGCACCTCAAACTGCAAAAGTTAGTCAGAGTGCATGATAAGTACCTAGTAAAGATAGAAAAGGCAGTCAATTTGCGGGTGGAGGACACAGAAATATGTTTCAATTGATGGCAACTGAGTTCAGTATTATCTGTGGTTTCAGGCATACACTGGAGAACTTGGAACATATGCCTTGAGCATAAGAGGGAACCACTGTATTAAGTCATTTTTTTCCTCATAAGAACCCTATGGTATGGGTACTATTATTATTCCTAATTACAGATATATAAGGAAGCTGAAGGTTATAACATTGTAAATGGTAAAATCAGAACTCAAAACTAGGGAGTTTGGCTCCAGAGCTCTTGTTTTAGTTTTGATTTTTTGGTTTTTCTTTTGTTTTGTCTTTTACCACTTTTATATAGGGCATGTTTAAAGAAATCAAATATAAAATTTAAAAATCCAAAATGAAATAATAGATTATAAAAATTAACAGGCAGATTTGGGGGAAAAAAAGAAACTATTATAATTTTTAGAAAAAAAATATATAACTTTAGAAATTAAAAAAAGTGAAATTAAGTATATAAATGGATTCAAAGAGCTGAATAATTAGTAAACTAGAATATAGAGATGAAAAGTTTACCAAAAATTAAGCATAGAAAGACCAAAAGATAGAAAATCAGAAGGAGAATATTGAAAAAAAAAAGTCTACTTTATGCATGATCAGAGTTCCCAACAGTGGCCAAACAGAAGAAAAGTGAGTTATGCCTTTTATTTATTCTGGAATAATCATTGGAAATAATCATTGGAAATAAAATAGCTGAAAAATAAAATGATTATTTATGGAAATAATCATTTCCATAATCATTGGAAATAAAATAGCTGAAAAATTTCCAGAATAAATAAAAGGCATAACTCCACAGATTCAGGAAGAATAAATAGCAACCAGGATAAATATTTTAAAAATCCATAACTAGCCACACTGTAGTCAATCTGCAATACATCAAAGACAAAGAAAAAATATTAAAAGCAGTAAGAAAAGAAAAGAAAATTACAAATGAAAGAAAAATAGACGGACAGCAGACTGTGCAAGGGCAATAACTGAAACTGCAAGACAGTGGATTGATTATGTTCAACAAGTTAAAGAAGAAAAACAAATGTCAACCTGAAAATGATTTCAAGAATGCACATGAAATAAAAGCAGTCCTAGATAAGAACATTTTATTTGCTTAAAGAGTTTATCATTATCATGCCTTCACAAAAAAACTTCCAAAAAACGTAATTTGAGAGAAAAGAAAATGATCTCAGAAGAAAAGTAGGTGTGCTGAGTTCATTCTTAAATGGTGAATAAAGAAACTAAATAACATTCAAGTCAACCTGAACAAACATTCTATGTCTTTAATATACTTTAATTAACACACTTAAACCTAATTTTAGGTTTATGATGTAAGCATTTTTAACCAAGAACAATTACTACACATCATGTGCAGCTTCAGATAGCTTGCTTAAGTACCCGTAAAGGTTGGCAATTGATTTGAGAACACTGAAATCCTATACCTACGACCTCGGGAAAAGAAGAGTATAATGAAGACCAAAGGATAGGGGAACGGAGCCTCCAGGTATGGAGAAATAGGAATCAAGTGATCTGATCCTCTCTACCAACCTAGTGAATGACCACATCCTTGATGATGAACTTGGCTTGTTCTTCTTAGACAAAGTAAGATCATGGGTATGGAAGCATTTTGCAAACAGAAGTGCCAGATGAATTGTTATTAGAAAATGTTAGTACAGTTGCTCTTTCAAGGAAAGAAGAAATTATGCATAAGGAAATCCAAGAGCAAAGATCTTACCTTTTTAACTTATAAAATGTCTTTAAGGATGAATGTGGCATTTTTACACACTTCTGTTTCACAGAAGGTAGTTGTGGCATTTTCCTGTATGCGGGCCTATTGCACAACATTAACATTAAGGATGGAGTTCTTTCGTTCAAGGGTTTCTGGAGTTGGCTTCTTAGCATGATTACACCCAAAAATGCTAAGGACTCTATTTCTAATAGCATGGAGGAACTGATAGTCCTTGGTGTGAACTGTTTAGAGAGTTATGCATAATTGCCAGGCACAGTGGCTCATGCCTGTAATCCCAGAACCTTGGGAGGCTGAGGTGGACAGATCACCTGAGGTCAGGAGTTCAAGACCAACCTGGTCAGCATGGCAAAACTCCATCTCTACTAAAAATACAAAAATTAGCTGGGTGTGGTGGCACATGCCTGTAGTCCCACCTACTTGGGAGGCTGAGGTAAGAGAATCTCTTGAACCTGGGAGGTGGAGGTTGCAGTGAGCCAAGATCGTGCCACTGCATTCCAGCCTGGGCCACAGAGCAAGACTCCATCTAAAAAAAAAAAAGAGTTGTGCAAAATAAATGCATTTCACACTCCTGATTCATCACTCTTGAGAGGCAAGGAGTTTAGTGACTCCATACATAATACCTTTGACCATATATGGAGAACCAAGGAACATAGTGAAGCTGGTTGGTTGCTTCTTAAATTCAATGGACAAAGTGATGAAAGAAAATGATGAACTCAGGGGTTCTGTCTCCCAGCTTCACAAGCAGATACTCAGCCTCATGTCTGCTAAGATTGTCCTGAGTCCTACCTCTGGTAGAGAAAGAACTGAAATTGTGGAAAAACAGACACATTTTAGAATGGGACATGTTGGAGGGCCCTGATGAAGTTGGGGACACTGAGTATGTAAACTCTGATGAACTTTTTTTGCCAAAAGGAACAGCTTCCCCAGCCTCAGTAGCGGCAACAACCCCTCTTCAACCTATGCTGCCATCAGCCTTTCAACCTTTGTCTGAGGAGATAAACCCTGCGCTGCCTGAGACACCAGTGACGGCCTCTCCTGAGATAATTGCCAGGCAAGATAATGTTGATTTTCCTCAGGATTCACCCCCAACACCTGTTTGCTTCTAGACCTATAACTAAAGTCCCAGTGGACACCTAGAGGTGAGGTTGAGAGTGTGACCCATGAGGAGGTGCACCACCCACGAAAAGAACTGCTTGAGTTTTCTAATTTACATAAACAGAAATCTGGAGAACAGGCATGGGAATGGATATTAAGAGTGTGGGATAATGGTGGAAGAAACATAGAGCTGGATCAGACTGAATTTATTGATTTGGGCCACTAAGTAGGGACTCTGTTTAATGTTGCAGCTCAGGGACTTAAAAAAGGTTTTAATAGTTGATTTGTTTGGCTGGCTGAAGTATGGATTGGAAGATGTCCACTGTGAGTGAGCTGGAAATGCCTGATCTCCCTTGGTTTAATGTAGAGGAAGGGATCCAAAGGCTTAGGGAGATTGGGATGGTGTCGTGGATTAGTCACTTTAGACCTACTCATCCCAGCTAGGAGGGTCCAGAAGATATACCCTTTACTAATGCCTTGCAAAACAGACTTGTGAGGGAAGCACCTGCATCTTTGAAGGTCCCCAGATTTATCCTGTGGTCACTTCACTGGTGCCAGAATGCACAATTGGCATAGACATACTTAGCAGCTGGCAGAACCCCCACATTGGCTCCCTGACTGGTAGGCCAAGGGCTATTATGGTGAGAAAGGCCAAATGGAAGCCTTTAGAGCTGCCTCTACCTAGAAAAATAGTAAATCAGAAACAATATCACATTCCTGGAGGGACTGTGGAAGTTGGAGCCGCCATCAAGGACCTGAAAGATGCAGGGGTGGTGATTACCACCACATCCCCATTCAACTCTCCCATTTAGTCTGTGCAGATGACAAATGGATCTTACAGAATGACAGTGGATTATCATAAGCTTAGCCAAGTGGTGACTCCAATTGCAGCTGCTTGTGGTTTTATTGCTTGAGCAAATTAACACATCTCCTGGTACCTGGTATGCAGCCATTGACTTGGCAAATGCCTTTTTCTCCATTCCTGTCCATAAAGCCCACCAGAAGCAATTTGCCTTCAGCTGGCAAGGCCAGCAATATATGTTTATTGTCCTACGTCAGGGGTATATCAACTCTCTGACTTTGTGTCGTAATCTTATTTGAAGAGATCTTGATCACTTTTCACTTCCACAGGATATCACACTGGTCCATTACATTGATGACATAATGCTGATTAGATCCAGTGAGGAAGAAGTAGCAAACACGCTGGATTTATTGGTGAGACATTTGCATGCCAGAGGATGGAAATAAATTTGACTAAAATTCAGGGACGTTCTACCTCAGTAAAATTTCTAGGGGTCCAGTGGTGTGGGGCCTGTTGAGATATTCCTTCTAAGGTGAAAGGTAAGTTGCTGCATTTGGCCCCTCCTACAACAGAGAAAGAGGCACAATGCCTAGTGGGCCTATTCGGATTTTGGAGGCAACACATTCCTTATATGGGTGTGTTACTCCAGCCCATTTATCAAGTGATCCAAAAGGCTTCCAGTTTTGAGTGGGGTCCAGAACAGAATAAGGCTCTGCAACAGATCCAGGCTGCTGTGCAAGCTGCTCTGCCACTTGGGCCATATGACCCAGCAGATCCAATGGTGCTGGAGGTATCAGTGGCAGATAGGGATGCTGTTTGGAGCCTTTGGCAGGGCCCCATAGGTGAATCACAGCAGAGGCCTCTAGGATTTTGGAGCAAAGCCCTGCCATCTTCTGCAGATAACTACTCTCTTTTTGAGAGACAGCTCTTGGCCTGTTACTGGGCTTTGGTGGAAACTGAACATTTGACTATGGGTCAAGTCACCATGCGACCTGAACTGTCTATCATGAATTGGGTGCTTTCTGATCCATCTAGCCATAAAGTGAGTCATGCATAGCAGCATTCTATCATCAAATAGAAGTGGTATATACGTGACTGGGCTCGAGCAGGTCCTGGAGGCACAGTAATTTACATGAGGAAGCGGCTCAAATGCCCATGATCTCCCCTCCTGCCACCCTGTCTTCTATCCCACAGCCTGCATGGATGGTCTCATGGGAAGTTCCCTATGATCTGTTGACAGAGGAAGAGAAGACTGGGGCCTGGTTCACAGATGGTTCTGCACGATATGCAGGCACTGCCCATAAGTGGACAGCTACAACAGTATAGCCCCTTTCTAGGACACTGCTGAAGGACCGTGGTGAAGGGAAATCTTCCCAGTGGGCAGAATGTCAAGCAGTGTACCTGGTTGTGCGCTTTGCATGGAAAGAGAAATGGCCAGATGTGTGATTACATACTGATTCATGGGCTATAGGCAATGGTTTGGCTGGATGGTCAGGGACTTGAAAGAACCATGATTAGAAAACTGGTGAAGAGGAGAAGAAATCTGGGGAAGAGGTATGAGGATGGATCTCTCTGAGTGGTCAAAAACTATAAAGATATTTGTATCCCATATGAGTGTTCACCAATGGGTGACCTCAGCAGAGGAGGATTTTAATACGCAAGTGGATAGGATGACCCATTCTGTGGACACCACTCAGACTCTTTTTCCAGCCACCCAGTCATTGCCCAATGGGCCCATGAACAAAGTGGCCATGGTGGCAGGGATGGAGGTTATGCATAGGCTCAGTTACATGGACTTCCACTCACCAAGGCTGACCTGGCTACAGCCACTGCTGAGTGCCCAATTTGGCAGCATCAAACACTGAGCCCTTGATATGGCACCATTCTGCAGGGTGATCAGCCAGCTACCTGGTGGCAGGTTGATTATTTGGACCTCTTTCATCATGGAAAGGGCAGAGGTTTGTCCTCACTGGAGTAGACACTTACTCTGGATATGGGTTTGCCTATCCTGCATGCAATATTTCTGCAAAGACTACCATCCATGGACTCATGGAATGCTTTATCCACTGTCACGGTATTCCACACAGCATTGCCTCTGACCATGGCTCTCACTTTACAACTAAAGAAGTGTGGCAGTGGGCTCATGCTCATGGAATTCACTGGTCTTAACATGTTTCCCAATATCCTGAAGCAGCTGGATTCACAGAATGGTGGAATGGCCTTTTGAAGTCACAATTACAGCACCAACTAGGTGACAATACTTTGCAGGGCTGGGGCAAAGTTCTTCAGAAGCCTGTAATATGCTCTTAATCAGCCTCCAATATATGGTACTGTTTCTCCTATAGCCAGGATTCACAGGTCCAGGAACCAAGGGGTGGAAGTGGAAGTGGCCACTCACCACCACCTCTAGTGATCCACTAGCAAAATTTTGGCTCCTTGTTTCCATGACATTACATTCTGCTGGCCTAGAGGTCTTAGTTAAAGAGGGAGGAACGCTGCCACCAGGAGACATAACATTTCCATTAAACTGGAAGTTAAGATTGACACCCGGACACTTTGGCCTTCTCCTACCTTTAAGTCAACAGGCTAAGAAGGGAGTTACAGTGTTGGCTGGGGTGACTGATCTGGACTATCAAGATGAAATCAGTCTACCACTCCACAATGGAAGTAAAGAAGAGTACTCATGGACTACAGGAGATCCATTAGGGCGTCTCTTATTATTATCACGTCCTGTGATTAAGGTCAGTGGGAAACTATAACTGCCCAATCCAGGCAGGACTACAAATGGGCCAGAGCCTTTGGAAATGAAGGTTTGGGTCACTCTACCAGGGAAAAAACCATGGCCTGCCGAGGTGCTTGCTGAGCAGAGGGAATACAGAATGGGTAGTGGAAGGAAGTCATCAATCCCATCTACGACCACGTGACCAGGTGCAGAAACAAGACTGTAATTGTCATATTTCCTCCTTCTTTTGTTAAAAACATGCTTGTGCATGTATACACTTGTACTAAGACAATAGCTTCATTTTATTTCCTTTTTCCTTTATGATGTGACGTAAGATCTATTGACTTCATATCAGCATGTAAGTATTGCCAACTTTATGCAATTGTATTTGGGTTGGGGACTGATGCATTTCCAATTGTACAAAGGACAACTGTATTATGTGAGGTATAATTATGACCTTATCATTGTCTTTACTTGAAAATTAGACATGATATCAGGAGATGTGTATGGGTTTAAATTGATAAGTGGTAGATTTGCGACAGTTAATTTTGAGTGTCAACTCGATTGGCTTGAAGGATACAAAGTATTGATCCTGGGTGTGTCTGTGAAGGTGTTGCCAAAGGAGATTAACATCTGAGTCCGTGAGCTGGGAAGGAAGACCTGCCCTTAATCTGGGTGGGCACCATCTAATCAGCCACCAATGCTGCTAGAATATAAAGAAGGCAGAAAAACGTGAAAAGATCAGGCTGGCTTAGCCTCCTAGCCTACATCTTTCTCCTATGCTGGATGCTTCTTGCCCTCAAACATCAGACTCCAAGTTCCTCAGTTTTAGGACTCAGACTGGCTTTCCTTGCTCCTCAGCTTATAGGCAGCTCATTATGGGACCTTGTGATCGTGTGAGTTAATACTTAATAAATTCCCTTATATATATAGTTAGTTCTGTCCCTCTAGAGAACCCTGACTAATACAGGTACTGATGATAGTCATCCCACATCATGTGTCTGGAGAAGCAGAGGCCACTCTATAGAGACAGAAGAGTGAGAGAGCAGCACAGAGAAGCTCATAGAAGAGACCCTTGGAGAGAGTCCCATCAGTGCTCAGATCCCAGGTTCCAGAGGAAGAGTTTGAGCTCATCTCCATTCCTGCCCCTAAATTCACTGACACACGTGTCTGCTCACTAGTGTCCTGCTTTGGGCTTTATGCTTGCTGTACTCTTGTTTTGGCCTGTGAAGTCCTCTGAGAGCTGTATGAGTTCTCTGTGACTGCTGTAATGAATTGTCACAAACACAGTGGCTTAAAGCAACAAAAATACTTTCTCTATCAGTCCTGCAGGCTAGACTCTAACATAGCTCTCCCTGAGCTATAGTCAAGTTGTGAGCAGGGCTGGTTCCTTTCCGGAAGCTCCAGAGGATAATCTGTTTCCCTGTCTTTTCCAGCTTCCAGAGGCCACCTACATTTCCTGGCTGGTGGCCACCTTTATCCACCTTCAAAGCCAGCAACAGTGCATGTCTCTGAACATTCTTCAGTAGTTGTGGCTTCCTCTGACCATAGCAGTGCCCCTTTTAACCCATGTGATGAGATTGGACTCACATGGATAATCTAGGCTCTTCTCTCCATTAAGATCTCTAACTGAATCACATCTAAAAAGTCCCTTTTGCCATATAAGGTGACATATTCACAGGTTCTGAAGGTGAGCATGTGAATGTTCTATGAGAGGATGTCTGCCTACACAAGAACCCCACTCTGATTCTGGCTCTACTCCAGGACTCATTCCAGATCACTTTCTATCCTGACCCAGGCTTGAGGATCTAGTCTTGTCCTGCCACTTTGGTCCCAACAGGACAAAACAATGGTTCCCTAATTCCAGTCAATAATGGGAAGCTTAAGGCACAGCCAGAAAGCCACAGCCACAAAAACTAAATCACTCTGTCCCCTCACAAACACCAGCCTGTTTCCCAAAGTGGACACAGAGTTCAAATTTCATTAAAGAAATTCCTTCCCACTTGACAAATCAATGTTTGATTTCGTGGTCCACTTACCATAATTACGGTTTCGTGGTACTTCTCAAAACATCTGGCTCCTTCTACACAATGTTAGAAGTTGCATTCCTGGAAGAGGCACATTCTATGTTTCACCCTAGTAAGCCTGACTGGCAAGGACTGTACAGGTCATAGGATCGGTCACTGGAGACTTCTGAAAACTCTTCTGATTCTAGCCCCCAAGGCTCAATATGCTCTTCTGAGCATTCTGCCAACCATGTGAGTGTGTTCCTACAGCACTGTGGAATATCAATTTCCTTGTGTGTCAGAAAGGCAGGTACTATCAACTGTATTTGACTAGGAAAGGACACATGTCTTCATGTCCAACAGTGGCTGTCAAATGGGGTTAATGTTGTCCCCCAGGGGACATTTGACGATGTCTGGAGACACTGGATGCTACAACTGGGGACATCTAGTGGGTGGAGGGCAAGGATGCTGCTAAAAACATCCTAAAATGCACTGGACAGACTCCCATAGTGAAGAATTAGCTGTCCAATTGTTCCATTGCACTAAGTTTGGGAAATTCCATTCTAAACAATTCAAATAACAAGATGTTAATTCTCCATTTGATTTGCTCAGAACTGTTGAAGAAAGGGTGAATGTCACTGGCAATTTATGAGTGAGGAAACTAGAGTACAGGCTGTCCAGGGACTTAGAACATTTTAAACACCAGAATATTTATTAGATAATGCAGGTTTCTTCAACACATTGCTGTTGATTTGCCTAAAAGAGCAGGAAGTATTCAGATACAGAGGTGTGACCAATGAAGAAGGTAACAGGCTAAAGCATTTTTCCAGAATGGGGCTCAGCTACCTGAAAGACACATGTCACGAAGAGCTATTGAATAAACAGAAACTGGTTTCTCCAAAGTATCTGAACACAAATTATTTTCAAGCGTTTTTGGACAGCTCCTGGATAAAGTTTGCACTATCCTTTACCTATCAAAACTTTTCTTTAGACAGTGCAAGCTTCAGCTCAAATCCTTTCATACTAGCATAGAAGCCACATCTGTTCACTCTTACACCAAATACTTGTCAATACCAGGTAGAGGGAGTGTGCCAGGAACTGGGGTATAGGGAATACCAAAGCAAACCCAGAGTCTAGCTGCAGGGAGCTTACAGTATAGGGTGAAAAATAGAAATTGCATACTAACTATAAAATTAATAAATGAACTGCAATTATGATATTGTTAAAAGGAGAAAATACATAGTTCTTGTAAATGGGGGGTGATGGCTGGCTTAATTTAGGATGAGTTAGGGGAGGCACTTCTGGGAGGTGATATTTGAGCTAAAGAGTCAAGAGGAACTAACTAAGTGAGCCTCGGGTGGCATTCCATTTTAAGCCAGAAGAAAATGTATAAAAGAAATTCAATATGCAAATAATAATTTCAAAAAAGTAGGGAGCAGAAAATGGACCTAAGAATAATAACAATAGAATTATCCATAATTGAAAAACTGTATTGAGGAAGAATAACTCAAAGCTTTGGAAGCATGCCTACACTCAGACCTCTACTCTGTAGCACTGAAGGCAAAGGAAAGTATTGAAAAGCACCTCACAAACTTCAGGAATAACAGGAATGGGATTTCTTTTTGGTATAATAAAAATGTTCTAAAACTGCATTGATGATTGCATAACCTTAGAAATATATTAAAAACCACTAAGTTGTACACATTAAATGGTTGAGCTGTATGGCAGGGGAATTATATCTCAACAAAGCCGTTAAAAATTCTTGGGGGAAAATTATTTCCAAACCACAACCAAGAGTGAGATAAACAAAAATGCATTTTCAGACATTCAAGAAATCTAAAACTTTACCTCCCAAGCTCCATTTCCAGAGGACATGTACCACCAAAATAAAGGGAAAACAGAGAGATGTAGGAGCTAAGAAACACAGACTATAACTTAGGAGAGAGGTGAAAAGAATTCTAAGAGGAATGGGGAAGGGACAAGAGCCATGTAGAGGCCTGGGAACCAAACCAGTTCAGAGGCCAGCAGACACCAGATGGCTCCAGGAGGGATATCTTAGGAAGAAAATGAAAAAGTAGATTGCTAATAAGTATGGATACATTAAGAGGAGATTTTCATGTCTGTCAGAAAACTTGGGAATTAACTAGTAAGAGGTACCCAGAAAACCATTAAAAGTAAGTGATTATTACCTCCAGTAAAAGCAAAAAGTTTGCATAGAAAAGGAAATTTAACTATAGTACACTACTTCACCCAGCTTGCAAATAACAATTCAATAATAACTATTCTGTAAAAATTCCATACTGATTTAACAAAACTTGGCAATATAACTCTTTTGTACAGATAAGAAAAAAGAGAGAGAGAGACAGGATGAAAAAGAGAAAAAAACGTGTGTTAGAGGTAGGTCAATAAGAGACAAATTCTCACTTTTTATAGTAGAATATCAGAAGATGATAACTAATTCAAAAGAATCTGGGGAGAAAGTACTAAAAGCATTTTATTCAGAAATACTGGGATTAAGAAAAAGAAAACAGAAGAAACAGCTAATGGGTTTGCAGTTGTTGCCTTGGAAGACCAGAAATTGAATTGAGAAGTATGAGACATGGACCACCATTTTTTATTATAAGTCGCATTATTTGGCTTTTAAATTTAAAAATAATTTTTAATTAAAAATCCAATCCACATATTTCTCTCCCATTTCCACTTCACTCCTTTGGAGCTTTTTCAACTTTTCCACTCATTTTAGGGTCATTTTCTTCCAATGCATGCAAGGATTGAGGCCAATTTCTACCTCTGTTACACATCCAAAGCAGGACTAAAAAGCAAAATTTCCTTCTTCTTTTTCTTTTAGGAGTTCACATTTTACTATTTTTCTCTGGAGAGAAAATCAGTGGAAGTTTATGTGAATAAAATTGGAAAGCATTTTGCTTTCTATTTTCCATTGCCTGCCTTGTGCTCTAAATGTATTGCCAATTGACCACTCTACTGGCTGTGCTAATGTTATTTTTCAGATGGACTTTAAAGAAAAACTGGAGATCAGAATGTTATTAGAAAAGAAGAAAAATATTGACTTCTGTGAAAGTTAGCAAAGATTTCATCTGCCAAAAATGCTTACAAAAATCATGGGCTCAACCACGCCTTCAACCTGGATTGAAGCTAACAGAGCACAGAAATTCTTCCCACAAAGAGAGAGATCTTCACAGAAAATGAAGCTCCCTAGCGGGCATGAAACATAGTAGTGAGTGAGCAAAATCTACACCATGAGAGTTGTATATTCTCAAGACCAGCTGGGGTGCTGAGAGCAGGCCGGTAGATTTGCTACAGACAACCTATAGTGCTGGATGGCATCCTGGAAAGATCAGGGACTTTCAAGCCAGGCAGAACTTGGCTCAAAGACTTGCTCTGCCACCTCCTAACTATGCCACCTCCAGTGGTTGTGGTTCTCTGTAGCAATAAGTTGATAAATCCTAACTTCCAGAGATGTGGTAGGGAACAGAGTTAACAATACTCTTACAGTGGCTCAACACATGATAGTTATTTTCATCATGACTATTTTGTAACAAAACATGACATCTCCCAGCCCCGAATGACACAAAGGAATTAAGGCATTCAACTGACTGCCATTTTGCCACTTCCAATGGGAGGGCCAGGCCAATGTACAAAAACATGCACCTGGAGGAATCATGTCTTTTCCTGTTTGAAAATATCTCTTTCTCTTAAATCAAAATTAACCCACATGACTTAAAAATTGGACACTTACCAGAAATTTTAAAAAGACTAGAAGTTTCCTGAGTAGAGGATTATGAGAAAAAAACACTTACCTTCTGGATGTAAACCGGCCACAATTCTGAATGGGCCTCGTACTGTGGACAGTCTAGTAGCTAGATTTCAGGTAGGCCTCTCACACCACTTGCCCTATCCACACATACAGTGTGTACGTGTGTATGTACTCATTAGAGAAGAGACAGAGAGGAAAGGAGGAGGGTGAAATACCCATATATAAGGCCAAAGTCATCTTGAGTCATGCATGGTAAGTTTCCCAGCACATTAATGTTGGCACCACAAAGTATCAGCAGGCAAATGGAAGAAGACATGCTGACTCAGCAGAATGCAGCAGGCCATGGAGGAATACGGCACAGCACCTGATGACTGTTCTCTCCGTTTTCTTCCTCTCTGCTCACTTTGGCCGTGTGTTCTGCCTTAGAAATATTTACTACACAGTTATTTGCTGTCTCTGTGCAAGAGAAACAAACACAACACAATGAACCAATGAACCTTCACCTCTGGCATCACAGCACTGCACTAGGGTTTGCAGCTACTAAACCTCACCTTGCCTTCCACTGACAATGCCCATCTGTCCATGTCTCCAAAGCCTCACACAATAGTCTCAACTCTTCCAAGCTACCTTCACCTTTTGTTAAAAAAAAAGAGTTCTTTATAAATCTGAATACAGAGTGTAACACATCTTTAACTATGCTAATATTTTTATTAAAATTATTGTAACTTGTAGTAGTGTTCTGGTTCTAAGTGGCTTGGGTTTTTTGAGGTCTTCCCAAATAAGCTCCCTTGCTTTCAGTGCACAAATTTTGCAGAATGTGAGGTTTTACAGACTGGTATATATTACCATAAAAACAGCTCATGAGAAGGGCTTCATGATTTTCCTGACACCCCTCAGTGGGCTCTGGTGTGAACATCTCTTGCCACAATCACTTTCCACTGCACAGTATCATGTAGTTCCAGCAATCAGGATCATCAGAATGTAATTACAAACATCTACGGGATGGTGACCAGGGGCCAGACACAATTCTAAACTACTATACTTGTTTTATTTCATTTAATCAATGCTAAGAGGTAAGTATCATTATTATTCCTGCTTCACAGATAAGAAAAATGAAGCACATGAAATCAAGTGATTTGCTCTGGGTCACACAGAAAGTGGCAAAGTTCTTCACTGCTTAGCTTACTCCCCTATCAATGGCAAGAAGACACCACCTGGCAAGATGATCATCTACCCTGCAAGATGATGCTGCTGAGCACAGAAGGTTAAGAGCACTTCCCAGGTTTTTCAGAGGTAGAATGAGACCCCAAGTCCAGGCATCCTGGTCACTATACTGTGCTACTAATAGCAGAAGAAAGGGAAGGGAAGTTGAAAGATATCAAAGCTAAAAAATAAGTAGTGGAGATACAGGAACATTTAACAATGCAAAGGTAAACACTAAGAATGGTAATTAATCAGATAAAATTGGAAGGAGGAGTAGAGGAAGGGGACAGGGTATGAAGGATTACACAAATTTAATCATTGTTCATAACAGGATGTTAATAGAATCTGAAGAAATATTGTATTAAGCATTACATAAAATTACAGTCATAAAATTATGACTATAAAATTAGAGACACCAGAACTAAATTACAGGCCTTCTTAATTGTCAGAGGAAACACAATCCTATGCTGATACACAAGAAACACACAAAGTGATTCAGAAAAGTTGAAATCAAGTTATGAACACACAGATATCAGCAAACGCAAGTAGAAAGTATGCCAAGAATGCATTCATAAAATCTGAAGGTGGAACTCGGGGCCAAAAGCATTAAGCCAGACAAATAATGGTATTACATTATTCCAAAAGACACAGTTCACAATAAGGCATTAAACAGTTATGAATATCTATGCACTAAAACATGGCATCAACATTAATGAAAAAAATTATAGAAAATACAGAAATGGATAAAGACAAACTCTCTAGACTGTAATGGGTCATTAATATGAAGGAGACCAAATATCATAATTACTATGGTAAATCTAATTAATAGACTTGAAGTTTTGTAGTCTAAAAACAAAATTAATCTTTCTTTTCAAGCATTCATGGAGCAATCACAGAAACTTTCTCTATTTTAGGCCTCAGAAGAAACTTCCAAAACATCAAGAAATTAGAAAGTAGAGGCAACATTATCTGATACAATGAGAAATGTCTTAAATATAATTAAAAATCCAAAACCCTCCCTTCTGGGAAATGTAAATCAGTCTCTTAAACAATCTTGAACTAAACAGAAAAATCAAATTGAAATTCCAGAATATTTAGAAATAAATGATAATAAAAATATTATATCAGAACCAGTGGGATGAAGTTAAAGCAGTACTCAGTAGAAATCTCGAAACCTTACAAACTTACATTAACAAATTAGGAAAAAGTAAATGAATTAAGCACTCAACTCAGGAAGTTAATTGAATAAAATAAATCTGAAGAAAGCAAAAGAATTGATTTGTTTAAAAAAGAAGTTAATACAACCAATAACAAAAAATAGCCAAATAAGTGATTCTAATGATGTCTTGTTTTTTTTAAAAAAAAAAAGAGTAAAAAATTATAAACCATTTAAAAAAGGAAAAGCACAAATTCCTAAAATAAAAATAATAATAAAATAATCACTAATGAGAATAAATTGAAAACTCTAAAGAGACAATTTTGGTGAATCAAATACAAATATATTTAAAAACACAAATGTCCTAGGACAATAAATTTTGTCCAAATCAACTGCAGAAACGACTGAAAATCTAAACAGACTGATAATCACATCAGAAAGTGAAGAAGCCCCCTGAAACCATGCCTAAATGTATTCAGAACATAGAAAATGAAGGAAAGCTTCCCTCCTTCAAAAGATTTGATATCAAAAACCAAAAAAGTAAAGATTGCCCACCAAAAAGAAACCTTTACCATACTGTCACATGTGAATAGTGATGCAAAAATCATAAATAAAATAGTAGCAAACAATACCATTTACAAATGCTCAAAAAAGATGAAATACTTAGATGTAAACCTAACAAAAGGTTTACAAAAAAAAGCATAGAAAACAGGACTTATATGCTGAAAATTATAAAATTCTGATGAAAGAAACCAAAGAAGAGTTAAATAAATGAAAAACTATTTTATGTTCATGGATTGGAAGATTCAACATGGTAAAGATGCCAATTATCTACAAATGTACACACAGTTTTACTGCAATTCTGATCAAATTCCTAGTAAGATGTCTTTGTAGCTATAAACAAGACTATTCTAACATTAATATAGAAAGGCAAAGGAGCGAAAATAGCTAAAACAATTTCTTAAAAGAATAAAGTGGGAAAATCAGTCTCCCCAGTTTCAAGATATTTTATAGCTACAGTCATCAGGACTGTGTGATATTGGCGAAGGGTTCTGTGGAACAGAATAGAGAAATAAATCAGGGTTGGCAAGGTGGCTAACACCTGTAATCCCAACACCTGTGGAGGCTAAGGCAAGTGGATTATCTAAGCGCAGGAATTTGAGACTAGCTAGGGTAATACAGCAAGACTCTGTCTCTACAAAAAATTTAAAAAACAAAAATCAGCCAGATGTTGTGGTGCACACCTCCAGTTCTCACTACTCTGGAGGCTGAGGGCGGAGGCAGGAAGATGGCTTGAGCCTGGAGGTTGAGAGCCTAGGTAACAGAGCAAGACCTTGTCACAAAAAAAAAAAATGTAAAAAAAAAATAATAAATAAATCCATATAAACATGTCCAACTGACTGTTTACAAGTGCAAAATCAATCTGATGGTGGAAGAATAAATCTTTCAACAATTGGCACTGAAGCAATTAAGTATTTATAAGCAAAATAAACCAACTGACATGGTTTGGCTGTGTCCCCACCCAAACCTCATCTTGAACTATAGCTCCTACAATTCCCATGGGTCATGGGAGAGACCTGGTGGGAGGCAATTGAATCATGGGTGCAGGTCTTTCCCATGCTGTTCTCATGACAGTGAATAAGCCAGGTAAGATCTGATGGTTTTATAAATGAGAGTTCCCCTGCACTAGCTCTTTCTTGCCTACCACGTCTGACCTCCCTTGCTCTTCCACCATGATTGTGAGGCCTCCCCAGCCATGTGAAACTGTGAGTCAATTAAACCTCTTTCCTTTATAAATTACACAGTCTCTGGTGTGTCTTTATCAGCAGAATGAAAATGAACTAATACAGAAGCCTTCACCTAAATCTCACCTTTTATATAAAAATTAAAATGGATTACAGCATTAAATATAAAACATAAAACAATACAACTTTTAGCAGATAAAAAAATATTTTTAAGATCTAGAGCTTGATAAAAGAAATTCTTAAACATGACATCACAAGCATAATTCATAAAAGCAGGAAATTAAACTTGATTGAAATTTAAAACTTTTGCTCTACAAAGTTGATGTGAAGTCAACCTGAAGAAGACAGAAAGACAACCCATAGACTGGGAGAAATTATTTACAAACTATATATCCAACAAAAGACATATATCAAAAATCTGCTAGATAAAGACCTCTCAAGAATGAAAACACAAACAATGCAACTAGAACATGGGCAAAAGAAGGAAGAAACATTTCACTAAAATGGGTATCTAGATGGCAAACAGCACATGAAAAGACATTCAATATCAGTAGCTAGTAAAGAAATGCAAATTAGAAGGCAATGAGATATCACTACATACCCATCAGAATAGTTAAAATAAAAAATAGTGACAAGATCAAATGCTGATGAGGATGCACAGAAACAGGATCACTTGGACATTGCTGCTGGAAAGATAAAGTAAACAGCCACCCAAGGAAACAGTTTGGCAGTGTCTTACAAAACTGAATATGCAATGAACAGAGAAATGTGTATGATCTACATGGAAAAAAAAAATTTTTTTTTTTTGAGACAGTCTCCTTCTATCACCTCGGCCTCCTAAAGTGCTGAGATTATAGGCATGAGCTACCACATCCAACTCCCCCACCACCAAAAAATAAATAAATAAACACAAATAGTACCAGGAGTAAAAAGAAATATCTGAACAAATGGAAAAGCTAAACCCATGTCTTTAGAGAGAAAGACAATGATCTCACAGATGCCAATTCTCCCTCAATCCCTCAAGTTCAAGGCAATCCCCTAAAAGATCAATAGAAATTTTTCTTGGAGATAATTTGGACATTATTGAAAAGTTTGTATGAAAAAGAATATAACAAGAATAGCCAGAAAAACTCCAAAAAGATTAATAAGGAGGAAGAACTAAGTCTATGGGATAGCAAAGCAATACACACTATCATAACCACAGCCATGTAGTTCTGGCAAATAAAGACAGAACAATGGGACAGAATAAAGAACCCAAAAGTAAACCCCTACAATAGACAGGAATGTACAGTATCCTGTGGGTGGCATTTTGGTTGGAGAAAATATGTATCATATAATGATGCTGAGATTTCCTGATAGCCATTTGAGAACAAAAAAAAAAAGAGCCTGATATGTTACATATACCATACACCAAAATAAATTCCAGATGGTTCAAAGATGTCAATGTAAAAACTGAAATAATAAATGTACTAGAAGAAAATATAAAGAAAATTATATGTTTAGAAGGAATAAGAGCTTTCTAAGCATGATATACATCTTAAGAGACTGATAATGTTAACCACATAGAAATTCAAAATTTTGGTAAAAGGTACCATAAACAAAGTGACAAGAAAGGAAATAATTGAGGACAATATGAGTAGCTCAAATCGCAGTCAAAAGATAATTTGCGGGGATGTAAGGTAAGGCTGAGGAACTAACTCAGTGGAGGTCTACCACACCTGAGTTTCACAGCAATCACCTTGCAGGTTAGGCCTTCTCCCTCCATCTCCCCAAATCTGTGCAAGCAGCCATCATCAGCTACAGCAAACACCACCAGGTGTGGCAAGGGGGCAGAGTCAGTCACACGAGAGGAGCGCTAATAGTCCCCAGCCTTCATTTGTGCATGGCACTGGCTGTTGCCCACCTCTACACACAAGTAGAGAAAGCACTATAAAATCTCTTTCCACTCAGAGCAGACTCCCGAAAGCTTTCCTCGTGTTTTAGGCCAAATCTCTGCTGGAACCATGAGGAAGCTGGCTGCCTCTTCTTCCTGTCCATCACCTCCTGACAGCTGCATTCCAGCAGCCTAGTGGGCTTGAATCTTACCCATGGCCAAATTATAACTTTAGGCAGGACTGCTGGGCTTGCCGAGTCTGGGCTTGCTGAGAGGTCTGGGCTTGCCTTCTGCAGCTCCTGGGAAAAATATGTAAAAAAATAAAATAAAGAAAATTTTATGTCTACAATAAGCATGGGTGCACACAGCACTCAGAACATGTATGCACGTGTGCACTCCTCTCTCTCTCTGTCTCTCTCTGTCTCTCTCTCTCTCTTTGCTGGAACTCTAATCACGCAGTTAAATGGCTCTGCCACATTCTCAGTACAGCCAAATGTGGGACACTGTGTGAACTGTTGATTTATTGGATTTTTCACTGTGGACTGGTTACCATGGCTTTTTGAGAATTCAGACCACAGGAGGAAATGCTGTAAACTTAGAAATATTATCTATTTTCCATTACCTCCAGTAAAAATGTCTATCAGGGAGAGAGCTGGGGAAATGCCACTTTGGGGGCCAAGCGACAATAAATGGCTATAGGATGAAGCAGTTCCTAAACAGCCCCAGTGCAGAGAACTAAAAGTACAAAGGTACTGAAAGCCCCCCAAATCTGGAATAGTTGCTTCAGGAACCAGGAAAAGAGAAACCCAAAAAAGAGCTCATAAGAATCCTAAAGAAGAGAGAGGAGTGGGTCAGCCCTGCGTCTGTCCAGGGCTCAGCAGGCATTGCCTGCAGCTGGGAGCTCCAGCGCTTATGATGGAGCATTGGAGAACCAGGTGTGAGGGCCACTCATCAAGCCACTTCAGGACTTCCATGTGCCCTCGGCACTTCGCCTTTGTGGGCACCATTAGTTTACCATTGCTGCCACAAACTTAGTGGTTTAAACCAGAAATTTCTTCTCTTGTAGTTCTGGAGGTCAGAAGTCTTAAAATCAGGGCTGCATTCCTTCTGTGGGCCCTAAGGAGAGTCCCTGTCCTTGCCTTTTCCGGTGCCTACAGGCCACCCCTGCCTTGCTGCAGGTCTCCTCCTCCATCTTCAAGGCCAACCATCGCCAGTTCCTTCTCAAGTTGCCATACCTCTGGCTTTTCCTCCTGCCTCCTTCTTCCATATTTAAGAACCTTAGTGATTACACTGGGCCCACCCAGATCATCCAGGAAAATCTTTCTACCCTAAGGTCAGGCGATTCACAGCCTTAATTTCATCTGCAAACTTAATTCTTTGCCATGTAACCAACTATACTCACAGGTTCCAAGGATTAAGATATGGCGTCCTGTGGGTGGATGAGGAGGCGGGGGCAGGGGAAGGGCATGCAGGGTGGTGGTGTGATTATTTTGCCAAGCATGGGCCCCTTCCTCCAAAAAAAAAAATTTTTTTTTAGTCATATTTTATGACTATGGTCGTACAAAGATGAATATATTAATATTACATATTAGTATGTTTTCTTCAACCTAGAAGTTTGGGTTCTTCTTTTGATTTTAAAAGAAATTAAATGCTTTCGTGGGCCCCTAAAGGTCATGGGGTCCCAGGCACTGCGTCTCCTGCATCTGAGGGGTAAGTCAGCCCTAGGAGAGCCATGCAGTGGCCCCAGCCCCAACTCAGAAGCTCTCAGGTGAAATACACACAAGTTCAGGGCCCGTGGAGGTGTCTACACTTGCAGGAGCCTCACAACACAGGAGAAAACCTTGAGCAATAGTGTTGTGCGGAAGGATATACACTGGATAGGACGGAGTGGGCAGAAAGGACAGAATTTTACCATGAGGCAAAGAGGGTCCTGTGGTTGAGTGTGTGTCCCTCCAAAATTCACATGTTGGAACCAAATCTCTAATGTGATGGTATTCAGAGGTGGGGCCTTTGGGGAAGAGCAGAGCCCACATGAACAGATTAGTGCTCTTATAAAAGAGGATGAAGTGAGCACCTGAGTGTCTTTTGCTTTTCCACCCTTTCCGCCATGGGAGGAGGACACAGAATTCATTCCCTCCAGAGAATGCAGCAACAAGGCACCATCTTGGAAACAGAGAGGAGCCCTCAAAAGACATGGAATCTGTCAACACTTTGGTCTTGGACTTCCCAGCCACCCCAGCTGTGAGAAATAAATTTCTATTATTTATAAGTTTCCCAGTATAAGGTATTTTTGATATAGCATCACGAACAGATTAAGACAAGGTTAAGCCATTTTACTCAGGGTTTCTAAACCTGTTTTCTTGTCCATACGATGAGAGAAGAAAGGAACCTACTTGGGCAGGGTTATGGTGAACAGCAAAGGAGGTGACACAGGCAAAGTGCCCCACAGCCCTGAGTATAGGGAACCCATGTGCTTTTATTTTTAAAAAGTTCCTGCCAACCAAATTTATGCCGACAAAATACAGATGTGCTACAGGAGTATTTTCATAAAATGTCAGATGCTATTTCTTAGCTGCAACATGATTCAGTCGCCAAGCCTTTCCTGGGTGCCCTCTGGAGGCACTGGGGGTGCTGGAGGCCCCAGCTAGGGATGAAAAGGGAGATGGGGCTTGAGGGTACTGAGAGGTAGGCAGAGGTGAGATGAGGCCCCGGGTCAATGAGAAAAGCTTCAGCTTATTGTGCCTCTGTTATGTGTCCAGACTGTGCTCACGGCTTTCCACAGGCGTCTCACAACACTCAGCAAGCTGAGACGCCTGTGGTCAATGAGAAAAGCTTCAGCTTATTGTGCCTCTGTTATGTGTCCAGACTGTGCTCACGGCTTTCCACAGGCGTCTAACAACACTCAGCAAGCTGAGATGGTGAGGCGTCTCCTCTTCCCATAGTCTAGGAAACTGAGGCTTGGAAGGGCAAGATGGCCACTGGCCCACCCACCTACTCAAGGCCAGTGGCACCTGCCTCCCAGTGAACGATGCTAGGACCACACAGAGCAAGTGAGGGCCATCAGAGGACCGAGGGTGTGGTCTGAGCACATTTCAGCTTGGCTGGAGAGAAGATAGAGGAATGGGGTAGGGGTGGTGCTAGCATGAGAGCAGGACCCTCCATGAAAGGGAAGGAGACCAAGAAAATAGCAGCAACAGCAGATGCCTACAGGGCACTCGCTGCACACCAAGGACAATCCTAACTGCTTGATGTGAATTAACTCATTTAATCCCCACGGCAACCCTCTGTGGTAGCTACGATTACATCTCCATCTTACAGATGAAGAAACTGAGGCCCCGAAAGGCTCAGAAACAGGTTCAAGGATATGCAGCTCAGTAGGTCTGGAATATCAGTGTCGCTCCAGAATATGAGCCACTCTCTGACACCGGTGAGGACCTGGTCATCGGGGGACAGAGAACAGAGAAGCAGACCTGCATCCCCACAGGGCGCGCTGGAGCGGGTTTCTCCCAGCGATTCTGCACAGAAAAGCCCCCTATGCTAGGTGGACTCTGGCTTGGCAAAGGCTGTTCAGCCTCCAGAGGAGACAAGGTCAGGAGCGGCTGGTCACAGAGAACTGCCCTGTGCAGGGCTCTAATCCAGCACTGGAGATGCCAGGGCAAACCACCCTGCCTGTTCCCCAGGAGCAACATCAGTGCAAGAACAAACAAATAAACAGGTGGTCACATAAAGCCAAGGGAGGACATGAAGCAACTGAGGCTGGGTCTTAAAAGTTGGGCAAAGAAGGCCTCTGAGCACAAGGAGGGTTGGGCCTGCAGGCAGAGGGGTTGGCAAGCACCAAGGCCCCAGGGCAGTGGCAGACCTGGTGTGTTTGTGGAATGAAAAGGAGGCTCCTGGGCTGCAGTGAATGAGCAGACGGAGTGACATCAGATGGGCAGTAGGAGCTTGCCTCCAGAGGGCCTTGCGGGTTGCTACAGTCTGGCTGTTTGACCTCTCCAAATGTCAGGCGGAAATCCCATCCTGTGTTGGAGGTGCAGCTAAATGGGACGAGTCTGGGTCATAGGGAAGATCTCTCATGAGTAGATTAATGTCCCCCTTTGTCGGGGTGCAGGGCATGCTGAGTGAGTTCTTGCTCTATTAGGTCCCCCAAGCTTCCACGAGAGCTGGTTGTTAAAAGGAGCCTGGCACCTTTCCCCTCTCTCTTGCCTGCCCTCTCCCCATGTGATCTTTGCACGTGACAGCTCCCCTTTGCCTTCCAACATGAGTGGGAGCAGCTTGAGGGTCTCACCAGATGCAGATGCGGGCACCATGCATCTTGCACAACTGCAGAACTGTGAGCCAAATAAACCTCTTTTCCTTATAAATTATCCAGCCTCAGAGATTCCTTTATAGCAATACCAACGGACTAAGACATGACTCATGGGGTGGGGGCATTAGTGAGCTAATCGGAGGAGGGGGCCCATAGCAAGGGGCCTCCCCACCAAGAAACAGAGGGAAGCAAAGGCAGGGTGTACCCAGCAACCATCTGGGGGATTTCCTGGGGAGTCACAGCTGGGGAACAAGGACCCTGAAATAAGGCAGGATGGAAGCTTCCAACCCAGGAACAAACTCTAAAATTGTTTCCATTTCAGAGATTTGCCCATCTGAGAGCTCACGCCTTCATCATCAACACCCAGAAAGCCAAGTCCAAGCCATATAGCCCCTTGTGAAAGCTTTCTTTAATTTCAAATAACTAACCGTGCGTTGATGAAATTTAACATAAAATGCAGAAATGATTGCATGCCCAGCCTCCTACTTGAACTAGAGATGTTTTCATTAAAACCCTTCTATTTCATGCCAAACCCTTGGGTTCAGAAACTGACAGTTTTCAAAGAGGTTAGAAAGGAGTTGGAAATATCTCTCTCCCCAGCCCCACATAGGTGCCAAACATTTCATTTCACCCTTAAGTGAGGAGACACAGCATGACACATTCTGAAAACACATACACCCTCTCTCCCAAGAAGACGGGTGAAGGATTTATGAAGTGCTGGCCTCACTTTGCACTCTGCTTCTGAGCTCCTGGCCTGGTCCCGTGCCTTCTCTCTGCACTGTGGCAGGCTGCTGCCCTGTGGGCCCAGGTCCCCTGGGAGGAACAAGGGGACACAGAGGCCAGAAGGGTGCCTAAGGGGAGAGAAAGCCAGATCCAGTGGGTGGACTTGCTGAAGCTTCTTACTGTGAAAATGGGAATGTCAGCTGAGGAGGGTGTTTGGGAGCTTCGGGCTCCCCGACACCCCGGACCCAGGTCCTCCAGCGGCTTCTGTATTTGCCTCTGCCCCTCTCACCTTCCTTTCCACTTCTGCTAGAGACCCCACTGTCACTTCAGCTGCCTCCTCATCTCTCCTGACCCACACATGGTCCAGGGTCCCCTGGAGTTACCCCCAGCAGGGACAGTGCTGAGAGGCCAGCCCCCAAGCCTCAAGATTCCCAGAAGTCTGCTCCTGTGCAACCTCCCCTTGGCTCCATCTCCGTGCCTTGTACCCTGACCCCAGTCGTCAACTCCACTGCCCCCTGGGGTCCTCAAATAGGGCCACTGTCTTCCCCTGCCAATCCTCCATCACTTCTGAAGCCTCATCTCCCACAGGGGCTCCTGAACCTGCCCTGAACCTCCAGGGAATCAGCCCTCTGGCTTGAATTCCTGCCCCACCAGTCCTCAGCCTCACAATCCCTCACTCCCAACACAGTCTGTGCCACCAGTGCTGCAGTGACCTCGTTCCTGATCTCCTTGAGCTGCAACTGCCACCAACTTCACCACCCCTAGTGGACATACCCTCCAGCGTGCCCAAGGGGGCAAAGACAATTCCACATTCTCCCAGCGCCCACAGAGCCCTCTCTGCAACTGGAGGAAGATGCTCCCTGTCCTTTTTCTCGATGCAGATCTTGCACTCTCTGAGTTTCCAGCCCCAAATCCCGAACACTCCCTCTCTGCAGAGGAACCTATCTCCTACTTCACCAAGAATGTGAAATCCTTTGGGGTGAAGGCTCAGAATACCCCTCAGCACTGCTTCCCATCTTTACTACCTCAGGGTACAGGAGGACTTCCTCTTTTCCAGGTGAGCCCCTGGCCCATTGTCAGCCCCTCAGGGACCTGCGCCATCAGCCACTCCCAGCTAACTTTCCCTTCACCTGGATCTTCCCCCCAGGTGAGATCTCAGGGTAGGAGACCCTCCTGCTTTCCAGGTGAGCCCCTAACCCAGTGTCAGCCCCCTCAGGGACCTGCCCCAACAGCCACCTGCCACTAACTTTTCCTTTACCTGGATCCTTCCCCTGGGGCGGGGGAGTGGGGCGGGTGAACAGCCAGATTCCCAAAAACCAATGAGGGAAATTCGCCTTTCTGGTACTGGTCTTCCTTCTGATGTTGACATCTTGCCCACTCCTTTCCTTCACCATCAGAATTCTCCAAAGAAAAGCCGAACATGGAACCCCTGCGAAGACTTTCCATTGCCAAACAGAAAGCAAGCTCCTCAGGGTTCAGGGTGGAGCCTCCCCGTCCTTGTGTTCTCAGGCACAGAGCCTGGCTCACAGCAGAAGTTCCATCCATCTTCTTCTCATTAGCCTAACTCCTTACAAATTCAGCCAACCAGCTAACCTTCCTCAGCCCTCACCTCACAAACTCACTCATCAAATCACTGCCTCTCTTGAAGGACCAATGCACAGACTTCAAGAGATACAGAGAATCATTCTGTCAGTTAAAGAGCTAAAATGGAAAAGATCTGGTTATTTCAAACTGCCTGTATTTATTCCAAATCATTAGAAGCACCTATTCACCTCAAGCAGAATAAACTTTTCGATCATCACATTGGTTATAACTGTTAACACTCATATATCTAATATACTTTATGTCATTAGGGAAATAAAAGATTGCTTTTTATTAGTATACTAACATTTCACAAAAATTACAATGCAGTGGGGAAGAATAATTTATAATTGTAAAAAATATAAATTATAATTATGAAAAATATAAACAATCTGGTTGTTTTAACGATATTGAATAATTTATATTTTTATAAATTATTGTATTACTTTCAAATAGCATGAATTATTTGGAAAACTAATAAAACTGCGATTGTAAAAATTTTCATCAACTTGGTTATGAGCTGGTGTCAGGACCGCGGTGGCTGAGCCTCACAACCTTGCTGCTTTGTCTCCCCATTTGTCTCCCAGGTCTCACAGCAGCTCCCCTGTGCCCATCTCATGTTGGTATGCACCTTGCTGAGTCTAGTAGACCCGGGAAGATATTGGACTCTTCCACTAGATTGAAAGCTCCCTGCAGGCAGGGCCATTTCTTGCTCACTTTTATATCCCTAGTGCTTACTGTAGAGCACTTGATAAACATCAGAGGAATAAATTAATAGGCATCCAGAGAGTATCAGAAACAAATAAGATTATGAATATTCATTTTAAAACCCAACTCTAGGGCTGGGCACAGTGGTTCACGCCTGTAATCCCAGCACTTTGGGAGGCTGAGACAGAAGGATTACCTGAGGTCAGGATTTCAAGATCAGCCTGGCCAACATGATGAAACCCCGTCTCTACAGAAAATACAAAAATTAGCTGGGCGCAGTGACAGGTGCCTGTAATCCCAGTTACTCCAGAAGCCGAGAATCAGGTGAACCTGGGAGGTGTAGGTTGCAGTGACTCGAGATTGTGCCTCTGCTCTCCAGCCTGGATGACAGAGCAATATTCCATCTCAATAATAAAATAAAATAAAATAAAATAAAATATAACTATAAATATCCTATAAAGGAAAAGTATATTTCTTAAGTGTATATTGTAACTCCAACTATTAGTCAAGTCCTTCTGTATTTTAACAACCAGCTAGAAGCCACGCTGAACAGCAATATCCATTTGGAAAAATCTACGGGGCTGGCAAGTCCCTCCCTTTCCATTTCTAAAACATTACCAACCAAAATGCAACATGCTGTAAGACTAGGGTGTGCTCTGCACACTTAACTAGAAAACACAAACTCTTTTTTTTTTTAGATGGAGTTTCGCTCTTATCACCCAGGTCTAGTGGTGCAATGGCACAATCTCAGCTCACTGCAGTCTCTGCCTCCTGGGTTCAAATCTCCTGCCTCAGTCTCCCTAGCAGCTGGGATTACAGGCATCTGCCACCACAACCAGCTAATTATTTGTATTTTTAGTAGAGATGAGGTCTCACTATGTTGGCCAGGCTGGTCTCGAACTCCTGACCTCAGGAGATCCACCCACCTCAGCCTCCCAAAATCCTAGGATTACAGGCATGAGCCACGGCACCCAGCAGAAAAGTCAAACTCAAATTCCAACTCTGCCATGGCTTGTCGTGGTGTAAATTCCACTTCTGCCTGTGATCCTGCAGGACCTGGGAAGTAGGAATGGGCACCGGGGCAGCGTGCAGGATGATAACCTGCACAGACCACCCTTGAGCTATTTACTAGCCTCTTACACAGATACTTCCACCAATTTGGCCTCCAGGGTGTTCCTGTGAGGGGGAAACGGGACAGCAGGCAGGCGACTCTCCCCATATCCTCAGATTCGTGCAAAGCAACTTCCTCTGTCTATATTTTCTAAATATTTCCAAGAAAGATTTTATTTGAGAGAAGAATCTATACTTCAAAATAAACCTTGAAAGCCACAGTTACAGATAAACCCAAAGACATGTGGCAGGAAGAGCTACCACTTACTGTGCACTTATTATGTGCTGAGTCACTTAAAACATCAAAATTTCATTTTACCCTCACCACACCTTTTTGAGATAGAGAGTAGTTATCCCATTTTTAGAGAAAAGGAAACTGAGGGTCAGAAAAGAGAAATCTCAAAACCAGCAAGGGCCGAAAGCCCTGACGCAGTGACGGCTCTACAGGAGGCGTCCAGCTCCAGATACCTGTGGCTTCCCAACCTTCTCTTCCCAAACCCCTCCAAGCTCCCCTCTTCCATGTATAATATAAATAAACGCTCCTTCGTGTATCATCATAGATTAACTCATTATCAGTCCATGTGAATGAGTCTTTGTTGACTTTTTACTTCACAGTGACACCCATTCATTAAAAGAGTTATTTCTTGTGCATCTAATAGATGCCTGGTCCTGGTAAGGTCCCAGGAGTAAAGATTGCCAAGACATGGCTCTGCCTTCAAGGGAATCACAGGCTAGTGGGAAGAGATACAAAAACCAATCAATGGAAATATTAAAAGTGGTACCATAGCCACCTGTACTGGGAGCAGTGTGGGGATGGGTCATGGCAAGAGAGAAAGGGAGATGACTACCGCCTTCTTTACTGTTAGTATTTAATGTTATTTATTTTTAACATGTTTTCTGGACATACTGAGATAGAAAAAGGCTCAGATACCAAGATGTATCCTCATCCATTTCTTCTTCAGCCCTCGTTGGAGACAGTACTATTCTAAGAGGTAAGAAAAACCAAAACTCATCAGTTTTTTTTTTTTCATTGTCCCTGGAGAATAGTTTAGCTTAAAATACATTTAAAAAAATAACTCTTAAAGTAATTCTACCCCTTGCCTTCCCTCTGAGAAGTTCCTGTACTGTTTGAGCCAAGGAAAGATACTGTTCTACTGCAATTCCTTGCTTACCCTAAGCCTTCTTATGTTTCTAGTTGAAACGGAATGTGAGCTTTATACCTACCTTTCGCTTGTTTTCTAATCCAATAATAACCCGACTACTGGGTCTCTAAGGACAGCAGCCAGACAGCTTAACATGCAAGCATTAAGGCAAAAATCCCCATGGATAATCTCAAACCAGCCTTTTGTTTTCAGTTTTCATTTTTCCTTGAGCAATCCAACTGCCCCCATAAATTCTTGCCTTTCAGAATATCAACAGTGAAAACAATTGTCATAGTAATAAGCTACTGCTAAGAGCAAAATGCATACCACAGAGCAAAAATCAGTGTGTGTATACACAAATGTTACTGAAAAGCAAGGCAAAAAAAATGCGGTACACAAAATGGCACAAATGCATAACCAACTGCTGTCAAAATGCACAAATTATTCGAGCTCTGAAAATGTTGTCAAAGAAAATAATTCAAATGAAGAAAAAATACGAAAATGCTTTCTCACAACATGATATGCGATAATAGAAAATTGGGAGAGTGATATAGGTGTGGCTAAGTAAATTATAGGCCATTAAAAATGATTACAAAGCCTGAGTAACAGCATAATGTTACTGACATGTCTGTAAGTTAAAAATAACATAACTGGTTATCTAACATGATTGCAATATGAGAAAAAAAAATCTGTTAGCATAAGGACCATGGAATCATGCATAATGTTTTAAAATTTTGCTGGATATTATAATATTGTCTTTACAGTAAAAAAAAAAAATTCAGGGTAAAATAGATGATGAGTCACTGCCTGACAATTGTCACTGTGTAAGAAAGTCCCCTTTGCAGGGACAACAGCAGGTGGTTAAATGTGAGCACAGATGCCAGGTTCATCTCACTTATCCCACTTTATTTATTAATGTTGACCTCCCAGAAATCAAAATTAATCTAGTCAGCAAATTAAACTCTGATTTCATTTGATTGTCAACAAGTAATTAGTAAATATTGAGAGATGCCAAGACATGAGATCTGAGAGCAGCATAGACGGTGGGGTAGGGGAGGACTGCAGACGGGAGGGATCTGTGCTCGCAAAGACCGCAATTGGTTTCCCAAGGTCCAAGCATGGGGCGTTTGTGATCTTGGCTTCTCAACATAGGCAGATGTTAGAAGCACTTGAAGATTTCTTATATAAGTTCAGAAAGCACTTGAGGTCCTGCTGAGCCTACTGCATCCCTCCACAAAACCCCCAAGCTCTGTATGACCACCATCCACATGGCTGGAGCCAACGACATCCCTGATGGACGCAGCTCTGCCTCCATCTCCACAACTAGCCCTGAGCAGAGGTCAACAGGGTGATTTTCTTCGTATGCTTTTGCTTGCTTGTTGTAAAATAAACATGACATAAAATTGATCATTTTCATCATCTTTAACTGTACAGCTTTGTGGCATTAAGGACATTCACAGTGACTGGCAAGCGTCTGTCTCCAGAACTTTCCACCAACTCATACTGAACCTCTGTATCTCTTCAACATTAACTCCCAATTCCCCTATCCTCCCAGCCCTGGCAACGCCATTCTCCTTTCTGCCTTTATAGATCTGACTGCTCTAGGTCATCATAGGAGTGGAATCATGCAGTGCTGGTCTTTTGTGGCTGGCATATCACACTCAGCAGAATGTCTCCAAGCTGTACCCACATGTAGCATGTGGCAGCATGCCTTCCTCTTTTAGGCTGAACAATACCTTCCACTGTATGCATATGTCATGAGACCGAGGGCTTGCAGGGGCTGCAGCTCATCTCTCTTGGGATTACCATCAGGTCACACTGGTCACTGTCCCAGCCTCGGCCCTGAGTGAAATTCTGAGAAATAGGACCCCTTCTCAATCTCAGGCCTCAAGCTGTGTCATCCTTGACTTTCACTGCTTCTCTGGTGGTCCTCCATTTAGGAACCTAGACTTGCAGTCCTTGTTCCCAGGACCTGGACTATCCCAGCTGTCCACCCCAGAACCACATGCTCACTGCTTGTCCAGAGGTCCTGCCCTGGACTGCATCCTGGCCACCAGTCAGCACACCAATATCTCATCCCAGAGCCAAGATAGCAGCCACCTGCCTAAACTGCCTGGATTTCACTGAGTGCATCTCTGCTCTACCTGCCAGGCAGACCTCTCTTTGTCCATTCCTGCACGGGAGGAGGGTGTAGTTCTGAGACGCACCTTCCTTCCGGGGAAATCTATGTCGACAGTGAGCCCAGCCTCCTGTTCATATTCCAACTTTCTTCCCTTCTACTGCCCACCACCAAACACCTCTCTGCAACTTCCCTGTGTCTGTCCAGACCCTCAAAAGCTAGACCCAAAACAGAGTCCAGAAAACACATGTCCAGGTACACTCACAGCCAGAGGGAGTTCCTCCCCTGAGTGATGACACCGGTGAATCTGGTCAGGCGCCGGGCGTCCACTTCAATCCACTGGTGGAGGTCATTCCTTCCCGCGCACCATGCTCCGTCGTAAAAATCATTTTCATTAATGCCCGCCTAGAAAGAAAGAAAGCAGTATTCTTCAAAAAGACTCTTAATTGAAGAAAATTAAGGCACATCTTTTCCTGAGACTGAGAGGAAGGGAGCAGGGGAAGGAGATGAAAATGAGAAAGGTGTTAAAGAAAAAAATAATGGTGCCCTGAACTCCTTATTCTAAATGATAAAAGAGAGTTACTTAGTATCCACAAGTTGAAAATATTTCAATATACCATGTCCTCTTTTTGCCCAGTGTGAAAGATGAAACTTAACGAGTCCTCCTACTACTCATTCATCTAGCACACATAAACCATCTCCCACACAGCAGCCCACGCACGCCAGGTGCTGAGACGCAAAGGTGAATCCTTCCCTCCCAGAGCCTCGCCATCCAGGCAGGAAGAAAGATGTGAAAATAGATGAATGAGAACACAGTGGGGCCTGTGCTATTTCGGGAATATGAGCAAACCGCTGTGGGAGCATTTAAGGACAGAATCACTAACTTGGTGTGGGGCAGACCATAGAGAGAAAGCAAGCCCCAAGACCAGGGTGATACTTGAACTAGGTGTTGAAGGGTAAGATGATCCAGTGAACGTTTGTTAGTATTTAAGTCATTTGACGTGTTCAGTATCAGTTGCTATTACTATCAAAATTCTTTTTTTTTTTTTTTTTTTTTTTTTTTAGAGATGCAGTCTCACTATGTTGCCCAGGCTGGTCTCAAACTCCTGGGCTTAAGTGATCCTCCCTCCTCGGCCTTCTGAATAGCTGGGACTACGAGCACATACCACCATGCTTTGCACCATCATGCCTGAATTTCCAAGATAGGTAAAGTTTTTGCTCTGGAATTTTCTCTATATCATCATCATGTGAAGAGATAATTTTCTGAATCCCTGCCTCTGAAAAAGGACATTTGAACAAAGTGAAGCATCCTCGTTTACTAAGACCCATTCTGCATTGACCCTATTTTTCCATGGCTATTTCACAAAGCAATTTCTTATCATCAGAGTTAAAAAGAATCTGAATGATAAACATGATCAGCCAGCCCATCTTCCCTATCTCTGAGCACTTTCAGCTCAAATTCTGGGGACTGTCTTACTTTTAATGGGCAGTAGAAAGGTGAAATTAAGAGTCCAGCTATAGGAGTGAACAACTTGGCCAAGGATTCCACTGAGCAAAACCCTATCCATCACTGCTCCAGCTAACATAAGTGTTGTGTCAGGAAAAAACCACAGCACAGAATAGAACTGCCACATAGCCTGAGACATGTACCCTATAGAATCATGGAAACTAGAAGGAACTGTCCATCAAAGTCTACTGACCAGGATTTAAAATTAAATTTAAGGCTCCTGGTTTTGACAGCCTGAATATTTTGCTTCTGCCGCCATTCTCAGTTCTTTCTGAGCACACTGGACAGTCAATTAAATGTAGCAGAGTGTCAGGGGAATGGAGAGCCGTTCCCAAATGACTCACTGGGAAGTGACAGCCACCTCTGCAAAATCGATTATGAATTTAAAAAGCAAGTGTCTGGGAGAATTCAGTGAAAGAGAAAGTACCAGCCCCAGAGATGTTACAAAATTATACAATCATGCAATAAATGATATTCCTATGATGCCTCTGAGAAACCATGAGAAGAATGCATTCATCTCTTTCTCTTTAATAATGTAGGGAAATCACTGATAAATTCTGGAGAAATTTCTATTAAAAGTTGGTGAAATAAAAGGTTTGATTCTTTAAAGGGTATGCTAGTCTTGAAAACGCCACTAACATGGAATCAATCTTTCTACTATAGTACCCCAAAAAAACTGAGAATTAATGTAATTTTCTCAAGGAAATTAAATTATATACATTTTTTAATTTAAAGAAAGCACACCAATGCACCTAACAGACTCAATTTTGCTTAAGATAAATGTGGTAATTATCAACTCCATAGCAAAGAGAAAAGCTGATACTGTCTAAGATCAATCTAATAGGGTTTTTCTGTTTCAAGACGATGGGATAAACATATTAGTTCTTCTATGTTCTTCCCTCAAAAGTCAACCCCAAACAAAGCAAGATACAGAAATACAACTTTCATCTCTTATAAAACCAGAAGACATATGAAAGTTCTAAATTACAATATATGAAGACAGAATCAGATGGAGGAATCCTGAATGACTCAGCAAGAGAAGGAAGTGCAAACATCAAAACAGCACAACGAGAAGCAAGCCACATAGAACCTGAGAAAGGCCAAGAACCTGGGTTCAAGATATCTTTGGAAGGTGAGAGTGAGGCAGGACTCAACAAGTAATTGCTTCAAAATGTGCATTAAAAAAACAATTAGGCTGGACCCAGTGGCTCACACCTGTAATCCCAGCTACTCAGGTGGTTGAGGAAGGAGAATAACTTGAACCAGGCTGGGAGAGGCTGCAGTGAGCCAAGACTGCACTGCCAACCTGGGTGACAGAGCAAGACTCAGTCTCAAAACAACAACAAAATTAGTTCCCCATATCTCCACCCCCACTCCACAGAGGACCTGAAATGTTTCTCTAAAAAGAAAGCAAACTGTAGAGATTCTGGATTGGAGACACCAAGCGCAGAGAAGAGTAGGGGTGCCATGATGGATAAAAACAGCAACCTCGGGGGGTATTGGCACAATAAAGAGTGAGATGCCCCAGCTCCTTCCCCCAACCAGCTCTAGAACACCATGCAGCCAGGCTTATACCAACAGAAAAAAAGAAATGCAAACCATAATAGAGAGCAGAAAAAAGACTTTAAACATTTATAATTGAGATGTCTAGAAAGGTCTTGATTTCATGAAACAAGAACAGGATACTCTAAAAAAGGGAAATGCACTGAATAAGAAAGAGCTCTTGGAAATTAAAAATGTGCAAGTTGAAATTTCTTAAATGTCAGCAACTTTCAAAATAGAAAGGCCTTCTATTTTTAAAACAGAAAGGCTAAAAAGATAAACTTAAAGAAATCTCACAAAAAGTAAAACAGAACACAAAAATAGACAACAGAAGAAAAATAAGCAGAGGAAGAAATCCAGAAGAATTTTAGGGAGAAAAAAACTACCAAATAAAAACTATACTTTCCCAGTTAAGTCTCCAAAACATGAGGAAGCTGATATATGTAATAAATACACCAAGGCACATCATTTTGAAACTTCAAAACATCAGAAATAAAGAAAAGATTCTAAAAGTTTCCAGTAAGGAAACAAGCAGTAAAATGAACACATATGAAGAAAGAAAGAGGAATAAGAATGACACCAGAATTCTCAATAGCAGCATCTGAAGCTAGAATGGAGGGACAGTGCCTTCAAAGTTCTAAAGGGAAAGATTTTTCATCCTAGAATTTTTACACTTAGCAAAACTATCAGTCATGATGACAAACATTTTCAAATTCACAGATTCTCAAAAAATTTATTTTTCATCACCATTTCCATGAAGCTACTAAATCAGCAGTTCCCAACCTCTTTGGCATCAGGGACCAGTTTCATGGAAGACAATTTTTCCACCAACTGGGGGTAGGGGATGGTTTTGGGATCATTTAAGTATATTATATGTATTGTGTACTTTATTTCTACTGTTAGTACATTGTAATATATAATACAATAAAATTATACAACTTACCATAATGTAGAATCAATGGGAGCCTGAGCTTGTTTTCCTGCACCTAGACATTTTCATCTGGAGGTGATGGTAGACAGTGATGGATCATCAGGCATTAGATTCTCGTTAGGAGCATGCAGCCCAGATCTCCTACATGTACAGTTCACAATAGGGTTTGCGCTCCTTTGAGACTCTAATGCCACTGCTGATCTTACAGGAGGTGGAGCTCAGGCCATAACACAAGCAATGGGGAGTGGCTGTGAGTACAGATGAAGCTTCACTCTCTGGCCTGCCACTCATTTCTTGCTTTGCAAGCCCTTTTACTAACCGGCCACAGATTGGTACTGGTCTGTGGGACACTGTACCAAAGGATGCACTCCACAAAAATGAGACAGAACACTACGGAGAGGAATATATTGGATCCAGAAATCAAGGGTTCCAACATAGGAGAGAATTCTTAGAATGATGGTGAAGAAGACCCAAGACAGTAGCCATGTTAGGAGACCCAGAGAGTAGCTCATTCAGAAAGCAGCAAGTGAAACGGCTTCTGAAGCAGTGTCTAACAGAAACATAAAACACAAAACAGGACTAAAAACCACTGAACAGATATAGCTGCCTAAAAAATGATATAGAAAGTGATTTTGTTTGTTTGTTTTTACAGATCCAGACCTATTGCAGGGTGTGGGGAAAAGATGTTCTTAAAAGTACAAGCAGGTCTAGGAAAACAAACGGTTGTTACAAAATGATATAAAATAAATATTTCCTGACTCAAAATTAAAGTATTTCTTGGCTCAGTAAATAAGAAGCAATATTTTCACAGTCATAATAATGAAAACCTTAGATACTGATTTACCCAAAAGTTGAGCTACAATTTTATTGGAAAGATGGAAGAGAGGAAAGGAGTGATAAAAATGTGTGATAGCCTCATCTTCCATAATAGGGGTCTAAAAGATAAAGTCTAAATTTATAAATCGATACAGATCAGTATGTGCATATTACTTAGAAGTGAAGATTTCAGGCCAGATATGGTGGCTCACATCTATAATCCCAGCACTTTGGGAGGCCAAGGTAGGTGGATCACTTGAAGTCAGGAGTTTGAGACCAGCCTGGCCAACATGGTGAAACCCCATCTCTACCAAAAATATAAAAACTTAGCTGGGTGTGGTGGCACACGCCTGTTATCCCAGCCTCTCGGGAGGCAATCGATTGCACCTAGGAGGCAGAGTTTGCAGTGAGCTGAGACCACACCACTGCACTCCAGCCAGGGTGACAGAGTAAGACTCCATCTAAAAAAAAAAAAAAAAAGTGAAGATTTCAATTCTCAAAGAGACAATTAAAAAGAGTTTCCAGTAGCTGTGCCACCAGGGGCCAGGTGGAATGTGAAGTGCATTTGTTTGTTATTAAACTGAGTAAAATAAATTTTAATTTTAAAAAGCAAAGGGAAAGGGATACATAGATATGCAGCGTGACTGATACAATGTCTACTGTTTATTCTTTCATTTTTCAGGTATCTACAGAGCATTGACTACGTGCTAGGTATTATGCAAAGTGCTTTGCTTTCTGGTTGATAGAGAAAACAGTGAATATCAAAATCACTCTGCTGTAGTGAGTCACTAATCTGCACTGTATACATTTGATAATCATGGGCTGCCTCTACACAGAAACATCTGGAAGCAAATAAAAAGTCATATCCAAGTGAATGTAACTCTTCAGTGATTCCAGGATAATTGACTTACAGCTGTCTCTCTGCAGACGTATCCCAAGGCTGTTTGGACAGAAACTGAATAAAGTGATAGTTATTTTTAAATTTTTTGGGAAAAAAATTTAGAAGCAATGGTTGAAACTATAGATTATCAGCCAGTTAATGACTTTTCAGGGCAAGGTTATCTAAAAATGTTAGATGTGACATGTGACTAGTAAAGTAAGTAATCTGCAATAAAACAGCCATCATGTGGTCTGAATGTCTGCTTTCAATAAACCTCTGTAATAAACCACTGTGATAAACCCATAAAACTTTCCAGGTACAATCAGCTGGTCCTTCTGCAAACTGGCAATGCACCTTGTCCCAATTCCAACCTTAACCATCAGTAAAGTAGGCTATACAGAAACACTGTATTCATGTTTTTGAAGCAATTTTTAAAACCAAAACCAACTTCTTAACTATTTCCGTGCATTAGCCAAGGAAAATAGTAAACATCTAAAGTTTAAAATTAAAAATATTTAAAAATAAAGTCTATTCCATACATCATAAACCATTTATTAACTACTTAAAAGAAGAAAAGAGGAAGGAATGTACTAACTGAAAAAGAAAGAAGCAAATGTTTTCATATCAACATTCTAATTCAATTTAACTACAATCTGGGAAATGCTTCAGCCATTAAAATTGTATATCTATGGAACAAGTTTAATTCTCAAAATAAACAATTATTAATTCACTTATCAGGGACCCCACAAAGACTGTACATATCCTCCTGTGCACCCAGAGAAGGCAGCACAGCACAGAATCGCCTTCAGAAACTTACACAGGCCAAGTTCAAGTTCGCATTCTACAGATCATTATTTAAATACCCCCAATTAGGTCAGTTGCTCTATAAAATGGGGATAGAAATAAAATACGTGATGATACCATTGTCATGGTTACAAGTATTTTGTGAAGTGCCTGGCACAGAAAACACAGTCAATACACACAAGCCACTGGGGGCACATGTGTGATTCCCTTTGTGTTCAGTACATGCCTGCTGTGACCTGTGTTTAAATTTGCTTGATGGTACAATTTCAGTTTTCTTCTATTAATAGGTGAGTTAGGTCCATTTAGCCCATTGACAGATGCTCTTTGAATGAATCACTGAATTTCTTAGATATTCTATTTTTATGGCTTCCTGTGGCTTTGTTTTATTTTTATCTATTGATCTGTTTTCTTTGCTTTAAGTGCATACTTCCTCTGAAAGTGCTAACGAGCTGTACCTTTGTTTTAGTGGTTGATTTAGTAACTATGTCTTTTACATAAATACTTAATTCTATATTTTCTTAGAAAGTACAAATTAACTCCCTAGTATGGGCAGTGATGAAATTATTTCTACTTCTCGCTGCCTCTCCTCCTTCCCCTTTATCACCTTTCATTTATTATATTCTTAAAATTCATTTTTTTTTTTTTTGAGATGGAGTTTCACTCTTGTCGCCCAGGCTGGAGTGCACTGGCAAAATCTCAGCTCACTGCAACCTCTGTCTCCCAGGCTCATGTGATTCTCCTGCCTCAGCCTCCTGAGTAGCTGTGATTACAGGCTTCTGTCACCATATCTGGCTAATTTTTGTATTTTTAGTAGGACAAAGTTTCACCATGTTGGCCAAGCTGTTCTCAAACTCCTGACCTCAGGCGATCTGCCCACCTCAGCCTCCCGAATGCTGGGATTACAGGCGTGAGCCACTGCAACCAGCCTAACATTCACTATTAAAATTCTAAATCAAATATACCTCTCTTCTTTAGTTGACCAGCTTTTTTGTAAAGTTTTCATTAATTTAAAAATACATACAGAAACGTGTGCAAATCCTAAGTGTGCAGCTCAATTTTTGCAAACTGCATGTACCCACATAACCACATCCAGACCAAGCTGTAGACCATGACCAGCATGCCGGAAGCTCCCTGTGCTCCTTCTCAGACGTTACCTTCCCCCAGAAATAAGCACCGCTCTGACTTCTCTCTCCCCAGGCTGGTTTTTCTCATTTTCAAATTTTATATAAATGAAACTGTAACTACTCTTTGTGTCTGGCTTCTTCTACTCAATAGTTACTATACCTGGGAGATTCACCCATACGATTGCAGGGAGCAGTAATTTAGCCCTTTGAACTGTCATATAGTATTTCATTGTAGTCCATGAAAATGACTTATGGTGCATGTGGATTATTTCCACTTGGGGGTTATAATGCTGCTATGAACATACCTATGCATATCTTCTTGTGCACATGTGAACACATTTCTATTTAGGCATGAGAGTGAATGTGTTAGGTCAGTGCACATGAGAATGTTCAACTTTAATAGATACAATTGTCCCCTGATATCTGTGGTTTCTCTTTCCAAAGTTTCAGTTATCTGAAGTCAACCACGGTCTGAAAATATTAAATGGGAAATTCCAGAAATAATCAATTTATAAATTTTAAACCGCGTGCCATTCTGGGTAGGGTGATGAAATCTCATACCGTTCCTCACCATTCCACCTTGATGGGAATCCCCCCTTTGGGTATCCACACCGTCTACACTAGCCACCCAGTAGTCACTTAGCAGCCATCTTGTTATCAAACAGTTGGCATTACAGTGCTTGTGTTGAAGTAACCTTTATTTTTCTTAATAATGGCCCCACCATGCAAGGGTATTGATATTGGCAAGTCAGATATGCCCAGGAGATGAGTAAAATGCTTCCTTTAAGCAAAAAGATGAAAGTTCTCAATTTAAAAAAGAAAAAAAATTGTATGCTGAGGCTGCTAAGATCTATGATAAGAATGAATCTTCCACCTGTGAAATTGTGGAGAAAGAGAAAGAAATCCATGCCTAGTATCTAAGAGGTTTTGGTACTATCCACAGTCAAGCATCCACTGGGGGTCTTGGAACATATCCCTGGGATAAAGACAGACTATTATACTGCCAAACAGGTTTCCACATGGTTGTGCTACTTTACATTCCCAGCATTGTATGAACGTTTCCATTGCCCCACATCTTTGCCAACACTTGATATTACCCTTTTTTCAAAACCATTCTTGTGCCTGTACATCAAGTCTCATTGTGGCTTTGATTTGCATTTACTTGATGACTAACGATGGAAAGCTCTTTTTCTCAAGGCCATTGGCCATGACATTGCTCCATAACCACAGTGTAGTTCCAGTCACACTGGCTTTGCCTCAGTCCTTCCAATATACCATTTTCCCCTCCACCACAGGGCCTTTGCACACACTGTTGCCTTTGACCTGGAATGCTCTTCTCTCCCTCTGCCAATCCTTTGTCCAATAAACTCTCAACTTATAATCCTTCTTCATGTCTTAGCCCAAGTACCCCATCCTCAGAAAAGTCCTCCAAGCTCCAACCTGAGGCAGGTCTATTGGACATACAGAACCACAGTATTGAATTGTGTCCCCCTGCCCCAAAATAGGCTCAAGCCCTAACTCCTGTAATCTCAGAATGTGACCTTACTTAGACATAGGGCTGGTGGCTGGGTGCGGTGGCTCAAGCCTGTAATCCTAGCATTTTGGGAGGCTGAGGTAGGTGGATCATGAGGTCAGGAGATCAAGACCAGCCTGGCTAACACAGTGAAACTCCATCTCTCCTAAAAATACAAAAAATTAGCCGGGTGTGGTAGCACATGCCTGTAGTCTCAGCCACTTGGGAGACTGAGGCAGGAGAATCGCTTGAACCCAGGAGGCAGAGGTTGCAGTGAGCCAAGATCACACCACTGCATTCCAGCCTGGGTGACAGAGGGAGACTCTATCTCAAAAAAAAAAAAAAAAAAATAGGGCCGATCCAGATATACTTAGTTAAGATGCAGTCAGACTAGAGCAGGATGGGCATATCTAGCAAGACCGTGTCTTTAAACCAGGGGAAATCTGAACACAGAGACGCACAGGCAGAGGGCAGATGATGTAGAGGCTCATGGGGAGAAGGCCGAGGGACCATGGAGGCATAGACTAGGGTGATGCTTCTACAAGCCCAGGAACACCGTGGGTTGCCTGAGGCCACCAGGTGCTGGAAGGGGCAAGGAAGGACCCTTTCCAAGAGACTTCACAAGGAGCATGGCCCTACTAACACTTTGATTTCAGATTTCAAGCCTCCAGAATTGTGAGAGAATCAGTGTTTGTTGTTTTCAGCTGCCCTGTCTAGGCTCCCAACTTTGTCGTGGCAGTCCCAGGGAACAAATACACTTGCTCCTCTCCTTCCCAGGACTCATTACAGATTGTAAGTATGCATTCACTGGTGGGATTTTTTTTTAGTAGTTTCATCTCCCCATTAGATTATTAGATTATTGGAGTTGCAGGTTAAAAAGCACAGGGGACATGCCCAACTCCCTTGCGATCTCTTGCACCCTTCACCCAAACCTCATCTGTCCTGCATCATTTCAAAATATCCTGAATCCAACCACTCCCAACCCCCTCCATCACTCCTATCTTGGCTCAAGCCAGTACCATCTCCTGTCTAGGGTCTGAAGTCACCTACTAACAGGCCTCTGCTTCGATGCTTGCTCCCCTAAAGTCAACACAGTGACAAGCTTGATCCCTTTCAAATGTAAGCCACAGTGTGTCACTCCTGTATCCAGAACTTTCCATGGCTCCCCTAAGTGGCTCACGGCTAAAAGCCAAAGTCCTTCCAGGGGCCTGCGGGCCTCCTGCTACCTCTGGCACATATCTCCTCCCCTGGTATTCCCTCTAGCTTCCTGCTGCCCCATGGCTATGCCGAGCATGCTTCCACCCCTGACCTTTGTGTGAGCCATCGCCTCTGCCCAGAATGCTCTTCCCACACCCCCGTGGCTCCCCATTGATCCCCTTCTTGAAAAGCAGCTGCCCCTTCCCCAAAGTCAGCTCCCCCGACTACCACTGCCAGCTGTCCACTGGTTTTGTTTCCCTCCTCTCCATAGCATGTGCCACCTTCTAACATACTATAATAACAAACACTATGATGTATTACATTTCCTGCAGATATGGTTTGGATCTGTGTCGCTGCCCAAATCTCACGTCAATTTGTAATTCCCAGTGTTGGAGTTGGGGCCTAGTGGGAGGTGATTGGATCACAGGGGAGGCTCTCCCCCTTGGAACTGTGTTGGACAGTGAGTGAGTTCTCCTGAGATCTGGTGGTTTGACAGTCTGTGGCACCTCCCCGCTCTCTTGCTCCTGCTTGGGCCATGTCAGCTGTGCCTGCTTCACCATCGGCCATGACTGTAAGTTTCCTGAGGCCTCCCTAGGAGCAGAAGCCACTACGCTTCCTGTACGGCCTACAGAACCATGAGCCAACGAAACCTCTTTCCTTAATGAATTCCCCAGTCTCAGCTGTTTCTTTATAGCAGCGAGAGAACAGACTAATACACCTGCCTTCATTTGGCTCCTGCATGAGAACACAAGCTTCAAGATGGCAAGAATCCTTGTTTTGGTCATTAAGGCATCCCCAGCACTTAGAACAGGGCCTGGCACATCTTAGGCCCCCAGTAAACATTTGCTAAGTGACCAGGGCTCTTCTATTTTTGCTCAGCATTGTTTCTTCAGTTCTTATGACAGTGCTAAGTACATAAAAGGTTTCCAGAGGTGTGTTGTGTTTTCGTGTTGTTGTTAAAATGAAATGAATAAATAAAATAAAGAATCTGGCTGGGCACAGTGGCTCATGCCTATAATCCCAGCATTTTTGGAGGCCAAGGTGGGTGGATCACTGGAGGTCAGGAGTTCAAGACTAGCCTGGACAACATGGTGAAACCCCATCTCTACTAAAAATACAAACATCAGCTGGGTGTGGTGTGCACACCTGTAATCCCAGGTACTCAGGAGGCTGAGGCACAAGAATCACTTGAACCAGGAGGCAGAGGTTGCAGTGAGCTGAGATCATGCTACTGCACTCCAGCCTGGGCAACAGAGCAAGACTCGGTCTCAAAGAAAAAAAGAAAAGGAAAAAAGAAAGAATCTGCTCTGTTATTCTTTCTTTCCCCCCTCTCTTTTTCCCTCTCCTCCCTCTCCCCACCCTGGCTTTCTCTGCTTGCACAGCATTTACTGTGTCCTTGAAGCACTAACACAGAATGACCTTCATACCTGATTCCCAACCATGCACGTCCAGGAGACGGTCATCTAACCTGTGTGCAGCAGGGCGGGGGCCCTGGGGAACCATCCCCAGGAGGCATCACTAGAGAAGCAGCTATGATGGCTGAGTGGACACCCAGGCTCGGGGGGTGGCTACTGATGTCTCTCAGACTTCTCTGGGCCCTGTCTGGATGTGGGCCTGGGAGGTCCTATGGGAAGCTCAAGCCAATGGTCAGGGAGATGAGGCACAAGCTGGGAGGCAGGGGTGGCCCAAGAGCTGGTGAACAAATATAAATACATATATTATATATATATATAATACATACATATATAAATACATATATATATACATACATATATACATATATATATTTATACATATATATTTGTATGTATATTTTACATAGTCCTTATCTCTAAAACATATATATACACAAATATTTGTATATATGTATATATACATATATTATATATATTTATACATACATATATGTTTATGTATTCATATATGTATAAATATATGTATATATATTGTATGTATATATTTATGTATGTAAATATATGTATATATATTTATATATGTATATATATCATTTATATACATATATAAATACATATATTATAAATATATATTTATACATACATATAAATATATACATATGTGTAAATACATACATGTAACATACATTTATATGTATGTATAAATATATATTTATAATATATGTATTTACATATGTATGTATAAATATATTTATGATATATGTATATATACATATATACAAATATTTGTGTATATATATGTGTGTGTATATATATATATATGTTTTAGAGATAAGGAAACTAAAATCAGCAGCTAAGTGACCTGCCCTAACCCCACAGCTACTAAGTGTAGACCTGAGACTCTAATTTCAGTTTTCTGGCTGTAGATAAACCCAGGGCTCCTTCCCTGCCAGCTCCGGCACCCACGTGATGGCTCAGCTTGTTTAGCAGTCACTCCCTGGGGTCTGTGTGTCCACTCAGCAGTCATAACTGCACTGTGCCTTCTCCAGTGGTGCGTCATGGAGATGGTTCCCCAGGACACCTGCCCCACTGTACACAGGCCGGATGACCGTCTCCTCGGCATGCATGGTTGGGGAATCAGGTGTGTAGATGATTCTCTGTTAGTGCTTCAAGGACACAACATTTAATAAATTTAATAACATTTAAAGAAAAATGCACATAGCAAATAGAACAGAATCTATATCTGAACCAGATAACCCTGTGGTTCCTTAATAACCTGTGGTTCATGAGTCAAGGAGGCTTTGGTGGCTTTGGACCCTTTTTACTTTGGTCACACTGTCCTTCTACCTGCTTGTGTGTCTACGATGTAAGCTTCTTGAGAAATAAGAACTGCATTATCATCATAATAGATACTCATCTTTATTTTCCAAGGGAATCACAATTTAAAATATTCAGTACTGTTATTTCCATAAAAATCCAAATACCCAGAATTCCAGCGTTTTGGCATCCAAATGCTGTCTCCCAGACTGTTTGCTTGAAGCCAGATGCAGAACAAAATCCCTTTATCAGAACAAACAGGACATTCCTTGACTCGGAAACTATGTCTACTGTGATTATTTTTGCCTCTGCAGCTCTTAACACATATATGGCCCCCAAGAAGAACTTGAAAGTCACAGGGAAGTTTCATGTAGCCGGGCAAGGGGTGGGGGGAACACTAGAATAATCAGGAAGGTTTGAAAGAACAGACAGGCTTAGAGTCAGAAACACAGGCGCAGGGCCCAGCCACAGGCAGGTGTGGGTCAGGCACAGGTGAGACCTGGGAAAACAGTGCTGCCCAAGGTAGTCCATAGGCTTGCTGCCAGGAGAAAAGTGGGCTCCACCTCTAGTCAAAGTGGGGCCTCAAGAGCACTGGGGCCAAAAGGTACAGGGAGACACGTGCAGGATGTGCCCTGGAACATGAGCTGTGAAACAGGATAAAACTCAGTTGGGTAATGTTCTAAAACTGCATTCATGTCTTCGTGCGGGAGTACATACGAAGCCATGGGTAGTGGCCACCTCCAAGTATCCCACATCATTTTAGGTAAAAAGGGGATGAGAACACTGGAACTAGAATCTAATATTGGCATCACGATGCTCCATAGAATTTTTTTCAGGAAATGACTGAGGAGAGGACTCATGATTCCTTCCAGCGGTGGTGGGGAAATGGCTCTGACTCTATCATTATGGCCTGACGCTTCCTCATGGAAGAGACACAACAGGTGAGCCTCTCTCTCTCTAAGGGACCAAACTCTGAGTCATTTCTAACATGGGTGAGACATGACCTGGTCCACAGAGTGCCGAATGACCGTGACCAGGCCGTCACAGAGACCCCCAGTGGGGCGTAGGCAGTGTGCCATGTTTTTCTTTGTAACCTGAAAATGTCAACTGTTTCTTTGAAGCCCTGATCTGAGAACCAACTTTTTTACATCCCCAGTAATAGGCAGGAATTTTGGTGATATCCTGAGTCCCAAACATACACTTGATGTTTCATTTCTTCTGCTCACACATCAGACCCTGACTTACCGTAAGTTAAATTCTAGAGGGTCAGGTTGAAAGCCAGCCTCCTAATTACCGTAATTTAATTTCCAGAGGGTGAGGCTGAAAGCCAGCCTCCTGACTTACTGTAATTTAAAGTCTAGAGGGTGAGGTTGAAAGCCAGCCCTCATGTGGCAGTGCTTACTGCTGCAATCTGTTTGAGGCTTGCCAGCTAAGAAAACATCCAAAATAATTACAGTGGTGCAATAAGTCACTTCGGCAGGGCTGCTGTCCCTGAAGCCCCTTCCTTAGTTTATGACCCCGGGAAAACAGTTTAGGGTCCTCAAAAGAGGATTCTTTGGGGTGTGGCAGGTGATGAGCTGCCATCAGATGACCCATCTGAATATAGGGTCACCTCCTAAGACTAACTACAGGCAAAGGATTCCAGCAGGATTTTTTTTTTTTTTTTTGACACAGAGTTTTACTCTTTTGCGCAGGCTAGAGTACAGTGGCATGATCTTGGTTCACTACAACCTCTGCCTCCTGGGTTCAAGCGAGTCTCCTGCCTCAGCCTCCTGAGTAACTGGGATTACGGGCATGTGCCACCACACCCAGCAGTAGAGATGGGCTTTCGCCATGTTGGCCAGGCTGGTCTCAAATTCCTGACTTCAGGTGATCCACCCACCTCAGCCTTCCAAAGTGCTGGGGTCACAGGCATGAGCCAGCACGCGCAGCCCTAAGCATGATTTTAGAGGTCATTGTCAACATGTTCTCTGGGAGACTCAGAATGTTAATTTTCAGTCTGTCTGTAGCTGCTCCCAGAATGGAAGAAACCAGTGACTTTTTCTAAATGAGATCACAGCCTCACAAGTGAGTTAGTATAAAAGGGTCCTGGGCACGCAGGAAGAATCATCACAGGTGAGGGGCTGAACCTTTGCTCTCCTGCTGAACTGGATGTCTTCCTTGAATTCCTGGAAAGTCTGTCTTGTCCCATTATAGTGATAAAATGTAAATGTTGCTTTTTTTCTCTAACCTTATATTATTAAGTTAACAAAAGTAAAATTCTAGTTGGAAAACAAGAAGTTATAATTTGAGTTATAAAAATTCTTTCAACATCTTCTGCTTAAAGTGATGGAAAAGGAGACAGGTATTTCTGCAGTAATGTGGCAAATATATTCCAATCAAAGCTCCCAGACTGCAACACCTTGTGCTACAAAAATTCAGCTCATGGGGAAAATAGGGTTCCAGCCAGATCATTCAAAATCTATACAGGTCTGGAAGCAGAAGACTGAAAAAAATTAATTCTAAAAACACATTTAAGCACAATTAAGAAGACATGTTGAGTTGCACAGAATAGTGTTTAAATACAGCTGTAATTATAGAATTTGATCTGAAAAAGAAACAAGCAGGGAGGCAGATGATGCCAGGGGGTAGAAGGCAGTGTGGAGCTGCTGAGCTTGAGTCTGGGGCAGAATGGGGAGGGACCTGAGCAATGCACCAGCACAGCCCACCGACCCAGAGGAACAGGAGGTACAGGGCGCCGGGCACAGGACTCCACAGCTTCTGCACTTACCTGTGACAGGGCACTCTGTGGCCAGGTGCTGGTGCTCAGTCCCACAGACCATCATAGACTTCACACTCCCCTGTGACAGGGCACTCTGTAGCCAGGTGCTGGAGCTCAGTCCCACAGACCATTCATAGACTCCACACTCCCCTGTGACAGGGCACTCTGTGGCCAGGTGCTAGTGCTCAGTCCCACAGACCATTCATAGACTCCACACTCCCCTGTGACAGGGCACTCTGTGGCCAGGTGCTGGTGCTCAGTCCCACAGACCATTCATAGACTGGCAAAAGTTGCACATGAACCAATGCTGCTTCTGTGTCATAATGACATCATCCCCATATTTGCCAACCACACAGGGCAAATATGCACTAGAAAAACACATGTGACAGCAGCCCAGCCTTCCCTGCCTCCTCCTAGGCTTCTCCACGGCAGCGCCTAAGCTCCCTTCAGCACTGCAGCCACTACACAGAAGCTTTGTTGATTCAGCACATCCATATGTGCAGACACCGCACTCACACGGGGTGGGGAATACCCAGAAAGGCAAGAGTCACATTTTCTGCAAGCGGCTCAGCATTTGGCGAGGGTGAAGATGAGTAAATCAATGTGAGATAATTGTCAGAAAAGAGATGTACACGGCTCGATCACTATTCCAGCTGTTGGACCTATACCAGTTCTATCTGTTGACTTGGGAGGCAGTTTTATGGCATCATTAGGAGCAACAACTCAAGATTTCAAGTTGCCTGGATTCTTAATCTGCCTCTCCTGGGAAATGTGAGCTGAGTCACTTCATCCTCCATGTGTCTGTTTTCTATAAGGCAGAGGGAATAACAACAGTACTTGTCTTCCATGTTGGAGGAATAATGAAATAACGTGTATAAGGCACTTAGCACCATGCCAATAATGCTTGGAGCTGATTCCCACTCTCCCCCTGCTAGAGATTGAAGCATCTTGAAGGCAGAGAACCCCTAGGGCCTTTTGTCATGGCCCTTTCAGTGCCCAGCACGTAGCAGGCACCTCACAATGGTCTGCTGCCAGAATGAACGCTAATGGTAAGAATATGCATTTCAGAACGGCCAAAGGCAATTCTCTTTCTATACTCCTTTTGACCCTCCCAATACCAGGAAGGAGGCAGAGTCAGCAGTGGGACCTGATGTGGGACCTGAAGCCCACACTCCTGATGACAACACTGCGCCTCCGAGAAGGAGGGCATCTCACCCAAGGCCACATGGCTGGTCAGCAGAGCGACCAGCACCAGCACCCCAGCCTGCGAGCCCCATGCCTTCCAGCCAGGACCACGGCCACATCTGTGCCTGCAGAGTCCGGGACCGGCACAGGGCTGGCTAAACCGGCTCAGAGCCTGCACTAGGGTATGAAACACAGTTTCTAATTCTGACATCTTGGTGTTTCTTGATCACAAAATCCCATTAGCTCAACACGCCTACAAAATACTCATATGTGAGACAAGATGTGGTTATTTTTAAACTGCATTTCAAACCATTCTGTGTGGGGAGATGTATTTTTGGAGCACACTGACTTTAATTATGCACCTGTGACAGTGGAATCACACTGCATGTGGCGCTGGCTCTGGAAGACACAAACCACAAAAGTGGGCTGAGCTCGTCCCCATTTCCCTGCATCCTCAGCAGACACAGGAGCACAGCCCCGCTGACACCCCGATTTAGCCCAGTGAGCTCCCTGTGAGGGGCTGGGGCTGCATGTTGAAGCCCAAAAACACACACTGCAAGCAACATGGCCCTCTCTCGGGCCGACGCCAGGTACCCGAGTGAGGTCAGAGCCAGAGGCTGGGGACGGTGGGCCCAGATTTGGCTATTAAAGCAGCAACTTCCAGTCTAAGAGCATGGAGATGCCTGTGAGAAGGCATCAGGGTGAATAATACACCACTAAAGAAAGAAAAACCCATGAAGATAAATAGCACTGATGTGATTCCCAAGCACGGCCTCCTTTTCACCCTGACCACAGGCAGGAGCATGTGCTTGGCCAATGCATTCGCCAAGGGGAGCCTGGCGTCTCCCTGGGGTGGGCCTCTCTTGAGTGAAGGACTACCGAAGGCTGTTAAGATGAAGTGAGGACAGTCTAGCCGGCTGCTCCCTGCTGGACGGCCCACCCATGGAGAGCTTCCTGTGCTGCCCAACAAAGGCAAGTCAGCGAATCAACACCATCTGCCCTTGAGCCAGGTCTCTGTCCACGTCCTCTGTGCACCTCCCATGTTGCAGGTGCTATTCTGCACACCAGGAGCTGGGCAAGCAGAAGAAATAAGGCCACATCTAACATGGGGCTTACTCACAAGGAAGGGGCAGATAAAACCCAAGGAAATTAGTAAACGAAGGTTTGGAGAGGGACCCAGTCACCCAGGGACTTTCTTCATACAGCAACTAGAAGCCACCAGAGACCTTCAATAGAAGAAGAAGATGATCTGGGGAATGTTTTAAAATCAGAAGCCATCTAAGGTCACCACTCAAGGAACCCTATGAGTGCTCAGGACTCCCATCTTTCTCATGAGGCAATGGAGCCTCAGAGACACGAGATCATTGTTCCAAAGGTCCCCAGTCTAGAAATGTCAAGGTTAAGGTCTGAACTCAGCATGCCTGTCTACGACATCCCGCTGGCACACTCTCTGTGGCACTCTGCCAGTGGAATTCCCAACTAGAGGGACACAAATGTCACCCCCCCAACCTTCCCATTCAACCCCAACAAATTTAGGATAAACAAAACCTTTGAGTTTTTGACTGAAAGCACAAATAAATGTGAACACTTCCTCTTTTCAAAGGATCATTTCAATTATAGAAAAAGCATGCAAAGCATCCGATGACCGCTCCCCTAACTAATGCGCAAACAGGCTGCACACGCCCTGCTTGGGCCCGACTGCTACTTCCGCAGAGGACTGGAGGTGCTTCTAGAGTACTGAGGGCACTGTGTGAACATGAGCATAGCTCCAGTTCAAGCTTTGAAGGCCCACATATTCATCTTCTCATAAAACACAAGAGATTTTTGCAGTTGACGGTTGTGCACATCCAAATATTTCTTAAGGATTATTATTCTTTTTTATAGGAGTATTTATAAACCAACGTTTGGATCTCATTAAAGTTAGTTCTACAAATGTTCTACTTGAATTCCTCTGAACTAAAAAGTGGCGAAGGTTAAGCAGTTCGAAAGTCTGTAGGATGCGGTGCAGTCTGAGGGGTGGGGTGGAGAAAGAGCAAAGCCTGGAGTCAGAGCTTGGCTCAGATGTCCAGTCCCATGAGCTCCCTGGAAAGAAACCTCATCTACTCGTATACAGTTCCCAGAACAGCAACTGCCCCTAGTGCATTTACACAGACCACTGGGGGAGTGAGGGGTCCACTCGGCCACTTGGAAGCCATTAGCCTTGAGTGCATGTAGACTTGATGGCTCTCAGGGCCAGAAGGAAGGAACCTCCTCCCTCCCTAGACAGAGATGGTACATGTGCAAAAGGACTTGGAAACCACTCTCAATATAGAAGAAGGAAAACTAGAATATGGCACCATTAGAGAGCCACACGGGGTGGTAAAGATCAAGTGCTAAACTGAGAAAGAACAGATCAGCAGGAAGTGAGGCAGGAACCAAAAAAAGGCCCTGGGGATGGGGCGGCGGAATAACTCCCCACCCAAAGATGTCCATGCCCTAATCTTCGAACCTGTGAAGATGACAGGTTACACCACAGAGAGGAATGCGGGTTGCTCGAGGGAGGGAGATGATCCCAGGTTATCCAGGTGGGCCCAGCGTAATCTCAAGGATCCTCAAAAGGGGAACAAGAAATCAGAACAGAGGAGCAGACAGACGGTGGCGTGAGGACTCCACCTGCCTTTGCTGCTCTGAAGAAGGAAAGAGCCACTCGCGAGGTATGGGGCAGCTTCTCAAGGCTGAAAAGGGGAAGAGAATAGATTCTCCCTACAGTATCCAGGAAGGAGCACAGCCCTGCACACCTTGATTTAGCCCAGGGAGACATCTGTCTTCCAGAACTGTAAGAGAACACCTTTGCAGGAAGAGGCTACATTTATTTGCCACAGTGGCCAAAGGAAACCCGCGCATGGGTCAGATGGGATTCCTGTGGGTTGGGCATGGTTGGGCAATGGAAGTTCCAGGGAGGGGAACCCACTACAGAAAAAGGCCTGGAGACAAGAACTAGGTGGCATGTAGAGTGTGCAGGGAGGAGCTCACTTTCCTGAAGAAGACCTTCGACTGATCGGACTGACAGAGCGGGAGGCCTGACAGTCTTGAGGCCCAAGGTCAGAAAGGCCCTTAAGCCTCCTCAGGAGGGAAGCCAGCCATGATGTACATGGCCCCAGGAGCCACTCGGAGCTTGAGCTGGGGGAATGCAATGGAGGGAACCACAAGAAAGCCTGGAAGAGGTGTGTGTGACAGAGACAAGAAGCGCTGGCAGGGAGGCAAGGGAAGACAAATGTCACTGCCTCGTGTGCCACAGCTCTGCCGTGCCATGCCTCAGGCATTCCACCTTCCCCCCTGTTCTTTCCAGACCAACAGCATGTAGAAGAGAAGTATTCAAAAGGCGGAAGAGGAATTACCTGGGTCCAGGAGCCAGTGGTCTCACTTTTCCTCACTACAGTCTTTGGAGAAGACATTGCCTCCCTGAGTCTCAGAGTTCTCTCTGTAAAATTAGGATCATTCAGCAATATCCTTTCTTACTGTGAGAATCTGGGCTAATGCATTTGACATCCAGGGCATGGTGTCTGACCCAAGCTCAAGGAACCAGAGCAATAAACAATGCAGTCAAAATCCTTCCAACCACAGGGCCAGGTACCTGGATGTTGAGTCTCCCTCGATGCGCTCCCAGGCCATAGCGCTTCGCCGTGGAGGCATGGAGCTGGAAGTCTGTGATTTTTAAAGTTTCCAGACCAAGAGGTGGGCAACCTGGAAAGGACAATGCTTGTTAAAAACAAGGACAGATGCTGAAAGGGATGAGCTTCTTATTTTCTAAATCTGGCTGCATGCTTTTTCCCTGAACTCCCACCCACAGGCATGCCCTGTCTTTTCAGACATGGTTGATTGAACTGTCAGCATTAAGCCAATGTTCTTTCTTGCTGGCATGTGCTTTAGGGGTGTTTTTGCTCGATATTCCTTCTCTTTTGCTGTCCATGCTACTGTCTGAGACTGTTCCCAATTAAGGATCCTTCCCCAACGTGACTCAGTCAGGAAGCATCACTGGAGCTCTGCAAATTAATCAGAACTTGCTGATTTTGCTTCAGCAACTCTGGCCTTTATATTGTGCATGCTAACAAGCAGAGCAATATAAGTAGAAAAAAATCTATTATTTTCCATTCTTGGCAAAATGGATAACGTGGAGCACAGCTAGTAAACACCATTTGCCCCTGGAGTAAAACACCAGTGCTTGATTGTCCCAGCCAAGCCCATTGTCCGGAAGAATGACAGTGTTAGCAGGACCCAGAGCCGGGTGTCCTGACCCCTGGGCTGCTGTTCGCCCCTGCTCCCACCACAGTGAATGGGTGGAGCATTTAGTGAAGGGGGAGGGGTGCACACAGTGAATATGAAAGGCTATGCACTGAGTGGGGGCCACATGATGACCTGGGGGCCCTGCATTGAGGGGGTGTGTGCAGCAGGTATGCCAACCACTTGAGGCTGACCTCACAGAGGAAAGCCTGGTTCCCATGACTGCTTCCCTCACCAGGGTTTGCCCTCATACCTTCCAGGCCTGAAGGACATGAATCTGACCCACGTGGCAGCAGTTTCTGGGTCCCATATGTTCACAGAGCCATTCTCCATCCTGCCTACTAGAAACTGACTTCAAGTATCTGACCAGCAAGGTTATTTCTCACTGCACACTCAGAAATCCTCATCGCTGGCCTCCAACAGCTCTGCCTCCCCACAGAACCTCCTCATGCTGTCCCAGCAGCCCCACCCTGCCCCTCTCGGGGTCTGGCACCTCCGCAGCTTGGCTCCTCAGCCCAGGTTATAATCCCACATGCCATCACTCTCTGAGAGGGCTGGGAGTCTGGGCCCGTGCCCTCCACTCTAACCTCCGGACAGTGGGCCCCTTCTGCCGGGTGCCACTCATCTCTCGGGGCTCACAGACCCTGGTGGTCACTGGTATCCACCAGAGGCCCTAGTTAGAAACCAGGGCAAGCTCTGAGAGTCAAGGCCACTGACTCATTAGGCTACCTGTCCCTTCTGAGAGGCTGGACTCCAGGACATCCTTCAGCCTGGCCCTAGGAGCCTGGGCTCTGACTCGAACTCTTGGGCTCCCTAAGCTGAGGTTGCTGCCCTGCTGTGCCCCATTCTCATCCTCATCTCCTGCTCACTCCTTCCTCTTCTCCCTATAACCTGGTCTCAGCCTGTCCTGCCTTAGACACAGTCAGCATTCTCAGGAATAACCAGCCTATCCTGGGAGATCCCACCCACTGAGAGAACCCACCCACTGAGAGACTCCACCCACTGAGAGAACCCACCCACTGAGAGACCCCACTCACTGAGAGACACCACCCACCGAGAGGCCACATCCACTGAGAGACCCCACCCACTGAGAGGCCCCATCCATCAAGAGATCTCACCCACTGAGAGGCCCTATTCACCAAGAGATCCAACCCACTGAGAGACTCCATCCACTGAGAGAATCCACCCACTGAGAGACCCCACCCACTGAGAGGCCCCATCCACCAAGAGATCTCACCCACTGAAAGGCCCTATTCACCGAGAGACCCAACTCACTGAGAGGCCCCACCCACTGAGAGATCCAACCCACTGAGGCCCCACCCACTGAGAGACCACACCCACAGAGAAGCCCCACCCACTGCTAGGCCCTACCCACAGAGAGACCCCACCCACTGAGAGGCCCCACCCACGGAGAGAGAGATCCCACCCACTGACTGTGACACCGAGCTGGCTAGGCAGCAGGCTCCGTCAGGTGATTCTGGTGGCCTGGAAATAGCCTCTATTCATCTTCACTCTGCCAGCTCTGGTTCCAGGCTCAAGGGACCTGGGGGGTTTCAGACCCTGATGGGGAACCAGGCACAGGTCCTGTCCCTCCATGTCCTGGTACTCAATACATACCCACAACAGTCCCACATAACCAAGTATCAGAAACAGAAAAAGGATCTGCTGCCAGCTTATGTACATATTTCATTGCTATGTTGAAAGTGTTCCCATCCACCAGGTCCTTCCTCCACAGCAGAAGACACAGTAGGGGGTGAGTTCCATGGACTTCCTTCAGAAAAGCCACCTTTATTTATACCATTTATAGGGTCAAGGCGAGAGACAGGCAGATGGACAGATAGCCCACCAGATGGACAGGCAGACACACATAGATCATGTGCCAGCTCAGTAAGCAACAATAATTGCTATTCAAAACATTGCTTCCAGAAAAAGAGAACGACTCCTATGCATATGAATATTTTAATTCAAAAAAGGAAGTACCTGACTAAAATTACGTATCCATCAAAATTGCTTTTCTGTCAATAGACAGAAGCTCTGTCCCATCCTCTTGCCAAGACACACAAGAGGTAAAAAGAAAGTGTCCACAGGTGAGATGCTTCATGCGTGCACAGCTAATAGCAACTGGAAATGCAATGCCTGTCCTCTCATGGGCTAGATCATCCCTCACAACTGCAAGGGCTGAGCTCCCGCAGCTACCAGCTTCGGCAGCTGCCACATCTAACAGCTCTCTTATCCACTCCTGTGATGGTGTCACGGCAAAGCCAGACCCTTCGCTCCCTCCACCCGCCACCCGTAGCACAAACGATGGCTTTGGTGGGGAGCCCAGATAAACACACACGAACTTGGCCCTCTCACAAACGTGGTCTTATAGGAACCCAATGCTCTGATGCTGGGATTTTTTGTCCTTATTAGATGATGCTATCTTTAGAGCCTTCAGCTCTGTTTGGAAGCCTTCTCCACTGCCTGTGCCACTTACAAAGAAGCTAGAGATTCCACACAGAGAAAACACAATGTCCTTGAAAGGCAAAGACAGAGTTACTGATCCACGTGGGTTAGTGAGGGCTGTTTGGTTATAAGAAACCACCGCAGCCAACTTAGAGAAGAAGGGAAATCCCTGGAGAGATGAGAGGGATGGCAGAAAGTGAGATGGACAGAAGCCAGACACAGGACAGGGGCAGGTGGAAGGGCACAGAGCTCTCACCATCTAAGCAGCAGAGCGGTAGATTCTAATGGCACTGGCTACTCCCATCACACCTCTGAGTCTCCACGCAACCTCATGCATGCCTCCAGAGGGGGCCCGACTCACCTGGTCCCCTGGCTGCCTACTGGGATCAGGGTGCCATTAGCAAAACAAGGGGACATCAAGCTCACAACCAACAAGGGCACGGAACAGGCATCTGCAGCTGCTGTCCAGAGCGGAGGGTGAACACAGCCCGAAGTAGCCTCGTCCAGCTTCGGACTTATCGCTTCTTCCAACTGCCCTCTCCTATTGGCCAACCCTAGGAAGGGCAACACCTCCATCTCCGCTTCCTCTCTCCCTTCCTTTCCTGGGATTTTTGCTTCTGTCTCCATTAATTCACAGTGGCCCTGGTCACTCTGTGGCCCTTTGGGACTCGTCAGCCTCTTCTCCGTTTCTTCTATGCTGGGCCCTGCAGTTTCTCCCTCTCAGCCACTCCTCCACCCCCACACCAAGCACAGCCCTGGTTTCCATCACACAATGTTTTGCTCTTCCTCTTCTTCCTTCTCAGCCCAGACCTTCCTTCTTTGTTTGGACTTTTCTTTCCACGACCCCCAGGGCAGTCTTTCCCCGCTTCAGCACAGGCTCATTGCCCTCAGACTGATTTCCTAAGACAGCCCTACCCTTCCCTTTAACAATCTACCTTCAGAGCCCACACCTCAGCTACGAGATGTCACAGGCACCGTCTGTACCAATCGGCGACCAATCACATGCACAGAGTTTAAATTCAGGGCTGGGCGCAGTGGCACACACCTATAATCCCGGCACTTTCGGAGGCCAAGGCAGGTGGATCACTTAAGGTCAGGATTTCGAGACCAGCCTGACCAATATGGTAAAACCCCATCTCTACTAAAAATACAAAAATTAGCCGGGCATGATGGCACATGCCTGTAATCCAAGCTACTCGAGAGGCTGAGGCAGGAGAATTGCTTAAACTCCAGAAGCAGAGGTTACAGTGAGCTGAGATCATGCACTCCAGCCTGGGCTACAGAGTAAGACCCTATCTCAAAAAAAAAAAAAAAAAAAAAAAAAGTTCAAAATCAGACCACTTGCTTGTCTGGAGACCGGCCTGTTGATGTGGGGGGCAGGCCTCAGAAGCCTGGAGGCTCCCATCAGCGGCAGGTGTGAATGCTGGAGCTGGAGTAAGCCGCCTGCGATCTGCAGCTGAAGCAAATACCCAATCATCTTCCAACGTCTGCTGCAGAAGAAGCTCCTCCAGGTTGTTACTGCTTCCTCTTTGGCACTCTGTCCCTTCACATTCAGGTGGCAGAAGCCCCAGTATCAGTCAGGCACACAGCAGTAATGTCAACTTCACTCGGAAAGTTCTTATCTCACCCATCTTCCATTTTTTAGTTTTTCCTTCAATAGCCTCCTCCCCTTTCCTTCCGTCCCATGTCTTCCTTACTCTGACTTCACCCTGTTTCCAGGAGCTTCAGTGCAACTCAACAAATGTTACTGCAACCTTGCCCAATGCAGGGTGCCATACCCCACAGTACAGAATCCTGCAGGTGCCGAACAAACTACCCACTAAGCCAGCTGGGAGTTACCCGCCTTCCCAAAATTCCATTTTAAAATATTTTTTAAAAGCTAATAAGTTTAAGCGTAAAGTAGTCTAAGCACAAGCTCTCTATCCTGCATCCCTTAATGCAAAGAGCAACAAGGCAAAACCCCATGTCAGAATTGAGCATCCCAGGAAAAGTTCCTAAGCCAATCTTATAGACTTATATTGATGTCTGACACAGGAATCTCCACATTTAGAAAGGCAGCATTTTCCTATGCTGAAGGACGGGAAAGTAAGGGACTAGAAAATAAAAGATAGGAAAATTCTCTTTTGCTTTAAAGATTCTAAATTAATTCAAAATACAGAATATTGAAATATTCACCACACTTAATACTCCACTCTGATGAATTTCAGAATATTTCAACTTATTCATTTTTCTCCTTTTCTTTCTACACTGAGAAGCATCATCCTAGAGATTTTTTTTTTTTTTTTTTTTGAGACAGGGTTTCGCTCTTGTGACCCAGGCAGCAGTACAATGGTACGTGGTTGGCTCACCGCACCCGCCGCCACCCAGGTTCAAGCAATTCTCCTGCCTCGGCCTCCTGAGTAGCTGGGATTACAGGTGCCCACAACCATGTCCAGCTAATTTTTGTATTTTTGATAAAGTCAGTGCTTCACCATGTTGGCCAAGCTAGTCTTGAACTCCTGACCTCAGGTGATCCACCTGCCTTGGCCTCCCAAGGTGCTGGGATTACAGGCATGAGCCATCGCACTGGGCCCATCCTAGAGATTTTTGACAGGTCTACTCAATGTCCAAAATGAATAAAATGACCTGCTCCTCCACCTTCAGTTCTCCTGCTAAGGGGAACAATACTACAGTGTGGAGAAAATTATGCAGGATGAAGCAAAGCATGCTCAGCCACTCCAGAGAGAAAAGGCGTGGGGAATTTTAAACCTGCAGAATGGTCCAGAGGCCTCAGAGCCACAGGGGCTAGGGCAAAACACTTGAAGCCATGTGCAGTTCCCAGGCCTGCCGAGGCCTTAAAAAGTGGATGGGGGCCTCTCTCAGCTGCACCCTGGGCTGACAAAGACCAAAGGGAACACAGTCCAAACAAGTTGCCAGATGCCAGCAGCTCCCACTCCCTTAGGCCAGTGCTCAAGGCCACTCCTCATCCCTGAAGTGACATCATTGTCATCACTTCAGTCTCTGGGCTACACCCTGGTCTTTGGACCCCAGCCGCAATGGGGAACTGCTGCTAACACCATAACCCCAGGGCAGCTTCTCTGAGGCAATTAGCAGCCAGACAAGATCCACAGCATGAATGAACTGGCATCCAGGAGACCTCCATGTCTTCAGACCCAGAAATCTCAAAAGAAAGGTAGAGATGGCAGAAGGGAGACGAGCACCATCTCCCAGCCACGGTCCCGGGCTTGTCTAGGACGGCCAGGAGATGACCAAGAGTGACCATCAGACTAGCACACAAGACTTCGCAGGAGCAACCTGTGCGTTTTAAGGGCTGAAGGAAAAGAAATTGGGATCTGAAAGCCACTACCAACTAAGTTACATTCAACAGTCACGGTTGTCAGGTCTCCATATGCAAGCCTGGAGCCTGAAAGTCTGAAGTCCTGCGAGCCTAGGCTGATGTCTCCCACTCCCTGCCTACGTTCGCCATCGCCCTGAGGAGCTTCCCCAGACAAGCCCCTCACCCAACCCTGCCATCTTAACTGTTCTTATGATCATGTACATACCTCTCACCGAATCCCACCACTGTAACTGAACTTACTCTGCAACATCCTGCCCCACAAAAAACTACCCAAAACTATAAACCCAACTCCTCTCCACTGCCCTTTGCTAATGCCCTTTTCGGCCTCAGCCCACCTGCACCCAGGTGAATAAGCAGCCGTGTCACTCACACAAAGCCGGTTTGGAAGGTCTCTTCATTCAAAGCGCGCGTGTTTTCAACAGTGGTAATTAAGGCCTTTTTCAGACACATGAGTGCTCGGAAAATGTACCCCACTCGCACCATAACCATAGGCCTTTACTAAAAGAACAGCTGGAATTACACGCCCAGAAACATAGACACAAAGGCGTTGGATACAATAAGTTCTAAATTTCTCTTCAAAGAATCAGTGTGCCAATATGTTCAGTTCTTCATCCTCCATTTTAAAGTTCAACTTCCTTGTAGTTTCAGTAAACAACCTT
>CAUYQU010052292.1:0-21303 GCA_963574635.1 Cheracebus regulus
GGGCCACCAGCGCTTGTCTAGCATCTTCAGGTTTGAATGCATACAGGTTTAAGTGGCATTTGGGGGGAAATAGGGGAGGGACAGTGGGGGGTGGGGAGTTGGGGGGAGATAGCATGGGAGAAATGCCAGATATAGGTGAAGAGGAGGAAGGCAACAAATTACACTGCCACGTATGTACCTATGCAACAATATGGTATGTTCTTCACATGTACCCCAAAACCTAAAATGCAATAAAAAATAAAATTAAAAAAAAAAAAAAAGAAAAGGGATGTGTGAAGATAAAGCAATCAGATTTTCTTCTGTGACCCATTACTAGGTTGATATAAAAAGAAGAGATCTGAAAGTATTTTGAATGACAGTGTAGTTGGAATAAAGATACAGCTGTATAAAGTGAAAAAAAAAATAAAAATAAAAAAAATAAAAGTACTCCTTCTATACTTGAAAAAAAAAAGAATAGTGAAGTGTTAAAGATATCTTTGAAATTAGAATCCAAGTGGAATAATATTTTTGGCTTTACCTGCTCTCTCTCTGTCTCTCTCTCTGTATATATATATATGTACACAGACATACACATATACATATATACACATATATATAGATACATACGTATATATATCTATATATACTGAGAGTTGTCTTTACCTGATATATATGTATGCATATATATATATATATATGCATGTATACACACACACACACACACACATATACATATATATACACACACACACACAAAACCCATCTCACTGATTGTTTGCTTGTACTTCAGGATCCTTCAGATCAAATGTCACCTGATTCACTCACCCTCTCATTCACTCACTCAGTCATTCACTCTTTACTCAGCCTGCAAGTGAGTAACCTGAGGTACTTGTGTCTTAGTCTGTGCAGGCTGCTACAGAAGGACATTACAGACTGGGAATTTTATAAACAGAAGACAATTATTGCTCACAGTTCTGAATTCTGCAAGTCCAACATCAAGACAGCAACAGATACTGTGTCTGATGAGGGCTTATTTCTCGTAGAAAGTGCCTTCTTGCTGCGTCTTCACTTGGTACCAATATGTTCCCTTTTTTTTTGTAAGAGCAGAAAGCCCTTCAACTTCATGACCTAATCACCTTTCAAGTCCTTACCTCTTAATACTATCACCTTTGGGGATAGGTATCAACACCTGAATGTGGGGGAGGGGGACACAGACATTCACACCATAGCAAGTAGCTAGTGTAAAAGTTGTTAGACTCACAAAGTCAATTGTGTTAAAACTCTGACTAATGGAGCTAGGGAAGGCTGTGATGGAGGGTTCTCATTCATGTATGCCTGATAATAAGAACTCTGCAAAAGGTTCTGCAAAAACCACAAGCTTGCACAAAGTTCACCGCAACCTTATACAAAATATACGTCTGCAAGGACACCTGCCCAGCAACTCCCAGCCTCAGACTGGTGCTACCCTCGGTATAGATCCTTGCACCCAAGGATAATTATCCCAAAACAATCATGTAATTCTCCTCATGTTTCCTTTTTAAACCCTCATCTCCCTTTGCCTCCCTGGATATGCTCATTGTATTCCCATTGTGATGCTTACTCTGGAATACATACTATTTTCTTTTCAAGAGCCTCTTTCTCTCTCTGTTGCTTAGGTTTTTCACTAGGAATTCTAATAAGAAAATATATAGCCCTTTTTTTAAGGACATAAAAAACAACTAGGGAAGACAGACAAGTAAATAATTAAAATAGTCCAATATGACATTTGTTCCAAGAGTAGAGTGTTCATGGATGCAATGAGAATACTCAGGCTAGACAATCACACAGTGAAATATTACTGGTCACTTTCCCCCGTGACGCTCAACACCATGTCCTGTTTCCCCACGTCCTGCCCATGCCTCCAGGGAAGCATTTGCTGTATGGTCTTTTAATCATCCATAGGACTGTCTCATTCAATGGACGATTAACTTCGAGAACACAAACTAAGTTTGGCCATCTTTTTATTGTCTTTACACTGAGTACTGCTCCTAAAACACATTTGGTAAATGAATTAATAAAGCAAAGGACATCAGCTGGCCTCAGCTCCCTCCAGTTAATCACCTATACCTCTTTAAAGCATTGTTCTTTGAATCTTCCCTTCTCAAAATTACTATACCTTTGACAAATGTGAAGTGCAATGCATAGCACAAAACCTTTCATACTATAGGCAAAATTAATGTACCTGGGCACCATTCATAATTTCAACTCAGCAGAACACTGGAATCATTTCCAAAGAAACTGTTTGATCATAGTCCCTATTGCCTCTAAATTGGGAGAGCTGGAATTAGGATAGAATTTAGCATATGATGCAAACACATGCAGCCATGAAACATCTTTCTCTCTCATCACTAAGTCACTGCTGCTAAATTTATCAACCTGCTGCTCTAAGTCTGCCATCAAGCAAAGAAAGTAAAAAGGCAAAGCACCACCCTACATTACTTTCCAGTTTCCACTGGAAATAAATATCATAGATTTATGGCTTATAACAACACAAAGGTATCATTATACAGTTCTGCACATCCAGAGTTCAAATAGGTCTCAGCATGGCTGCATGCCTTTCTAGTGGCTCTAGGAGCCCCTGCATTCTCTTACCTTTTCCAGCTCTAGCAGCTGTCAGCATTCCTTGGCTTGTGGCCCCCTTCCATCCTCAAAGCCATCTGCGATGGCTGCTTGAGTCTTTCTCAAACTGTACCATTCTGAAACTTACTGTTCTGCCTCTGTCTTTCACTAATAAAGACCTTTGTGACTAGATAAGGACTGTCTAGACAATCCAGATGATCTCCCATCTCGTGACATCTGATTAGCAAATTTAATTCCGTATGCAATTTTAATTTACTTTTGCTATACTCTTGCAGAATATTCAGGAGACCAGAGAGATCAATGGATGAAACAGGAGGATTTTATTAAGGTGGCTACTGGCTCAGTGGATTAGCATCCCAAGGCTGCGCCAAGGAGAAAAAACGTGGGATATTTTTTATACATAGATGATGTATCAACTAACAGGTTTACAGAAGCCAGAACAAAGAACAGTTAATTAATTTGTAACATGTCTATGTCTTGTGATGTAGGTTACATTTGAAAAATAACATTTTGAGAAACATATTATACATTCTTTGGATGTTATCTTGTCCTGTGACCTTGCAGCTGGTCTACGAGAGAAACAGGAGCCTTGAGATGCCTGGGAACTTTGCTGAGAATGTGGGGAGAATAGATAAGGTAGGTTTTACAGGGAGTTCATTAATTTTAAGCAGGGCTGGTTAGGTTTTATGTTAAACAGCACACAACACAACAACGTTTATTATATAACAACTACAAATTATAAGATTTTGTTTTTACTATTATTGCTATTATTTAATTCCCTTCTTCTTTATACAGCGTACCATTTTCAGAGTCTAGAAATCTTGATGTGGACAATTTTGGGTAGATGAGGCTCTTCTGTCTACTACACCCCGTTTCTGTTCCTGATTAAGTGTTATTTCCATGAAAGCCTGTCTGGACTTCCCCAATAGATAACTTCTCACAGCGGCACCATTGTGTTGGTTAACAATGAGAGAACGAGTTAGTTCTTAGCTTAGGCCTAAAATAAGATAAAGGGGGTCTCTAATGATAGAATGTGATACTGTCTTTTTATAAGATAATTGTTTATTCCAATGAGAGGGCTGCATTTGCTCATGCTTGTGTATGCTTCCCCAGGATGGCCCCACACCTCCCCACATTCCCTGAGTGAGAGAAGCACTTTGTGCTTTTGCTGATGCTTCAGTTCTCTCAATCTGGAGTGCTTGCACAAGAGTTTTTGGTCTTTCTCGGCTCCCATAGAGTCTTCCCATCTGTCCTCATGGGGCTTCAGGATTGTTAGCTGCTCCTTGCCCTCACCACCCCCACAGCAGCTCTAGTAGGTTTCTTCCCAGTGTGCAATCAGAACAAATATGTCAGCACTTTGTACCAGATGGTTGCCTTCAACAGTGAACAAAGTTCCTTAATATATCACACTGACTTCAAAAAGTGCTGGGTGCACATCTCAAAGACAGGCTGGCTGCTCTGTGAAATACAGGCAAGGGAAAAGCAATTGCTGTCCATGGGATTCCTGTAGCAGAGCCAGGTAAAGAGCCTGCAGAGAGCCACCCAGCACTGCCACACTATCCTTTGCTGAATTCAGCCAAGAAAAAGGTACAATGTGATGTAAAAGGACCCACTCTGTACCTAAATCTTAGAAGGCTAAACTTCCCACTGATCGTCATAATAAAAACTCTCAACTAAATAAGAGATCCCTTTTACCTAGCTGTTTAAGTGTGTTTGACTGGGAGCAAATCTCTAGAATATTCTTGATTTTTTCTGTCACCCAGGCTGGAGTGTAGCAAAACAATTTCAGCTCACTGCAGCCTCCACATCCTAAGCTCAAGTGATATTCCCACCTAAGCCTCCTGAGTAGCTAGGACCACAAGCATGTTTTCATAGAGACAGGGTTTCACCATGTTGCCCAGGTTGGTCTTGAACACCTGAGCTCAAGAGATCCACCCACCTTGGCCTCCAAAAGTGCACTAGACCTTTCTAACTTACATTTCTCAGATGAAGAGATGGCCACCTTCTGAAGTTTTTGAGAAGAGTTTTATGGTAAGTTATTGGAGGTGACAGAACAACCAACAAACAAGGAACTGTTGTTCTGTCATTTCTATTAAGCATGAAACTGCCAGACCTAATTAAATTAATCTGAAAATTGGTACAAATTAGCCAATGATTCTCAGTAAGGTGTTAAATTACTTGAAAATGTATGAGGAGATTTTGAAAACTTTATGGAAAATGGAATTAAGAAATAAAAGGAAAAAATTTAAACCCTATTTTGCAACATAAGCTCCACCAAGTTCAAGACAATTTTGAAAGCAATAATACCGGTGGAGGGTCCGGGGAATGAACAATGTCAGTACAGTCTTTTTTACATTATTAACTGAAGAATAATGAGCACACTTTGCAGATTTATTTTTTAAGATTAGAAAACAAAAAGAAGCTGAAAGGAGCTAAGTCAGGACGGTGATGATTGGCAGTGGAGGCCTAATGATTTCACATCAAAACTCTCACAACATTGCCCTTGTTAGAGGCAAAGAATGAGCAGAAATATTGTCATGGGGGAAAAGGACTCTCAGGTAAAGCTTTCCCAGATGTTTTTCTGCAAAAGCTTTGGCTTTCTCAAAACACTCTCAAAATATGCAAACGTTATTGTCTTTATGGACCCTCCAGAAAGTCAACAAGTGAAATACCTTAATTTTACCAAAAAAAAAAAAAAAATCTATTGCCATGACTTCTGGCCATGACTGGTCTGCTTTTGCGTTGAGAGAACCACTTCCACCTCTCAGTTGCCATTGCTTTGATTGTGCTTTGTCTTCAGGATTGTACTGGGGAAGCCATGCCTCATCCCCTGTTACAATTCTTTGAAGGAATGCTTCGGGATCTTAATCCCTCTTGTTTAAAATTTTCACTGAAAGTTCTCTGCAGCTGATCTGGGTGAAATGGTTTGGGCACCTAGTAACTGGAAAATTTGCTCAGCTATAATTTTTCAGTCAGAATTGTGTAAGCTGCACTAGTTGAGATGTCTGTGGTATTGGCTTGTGTTTGTGTTGTGAATCATTAGTCCTCTTCATTTGGGGCATGAACAAGATGAATTTTTTCTCACAAATTGATGAGAATGATCTACCACTGGGGGCTTCATTTTCAACATCATCTTGCCTCTTAAATTCTCCATTTGTAAACTGCTGATTTCCTTGGAGCATTGCCCTCATAAACTTTTTGTAAAGCATTAATGATTTTACCATTCTTTCACTGAAGTGTCACCATAAATTTATGTGTGTTCTTTAATGTTAGCAAAATTTATGTTGCTCTGACAGGGGCTCTTTTCAAACTGATGTCTTATCCTTCTTAGTGCCTCAAACTGGATCCTGCTTAGACATGTTTAACAAGTTAGTTTGAGTTTTTTGGGTGCAAAACAATTTAGTATCTCTCTTTAGTTTTTTCATAAAATGCATTTTTCACAAACTTTTTGAAGACTCCTCATATGAGTGATTTTGCATTGTCACAAAGAAAAACAATGTGCTAAATGTAATTGATTGGATCCCATCAGTTAGATATATTGAAATTCACAGGACAGCCCTGTACACTAAAAAAGTTTTTTAAGTTTTTTCTACTGAAAAATCAAATGTCCCATTAATATTCCTTTTGGTGGACGATTGAGCATAAAACCTAATACTTTTTTAAAAGAAAGTATTTTTTGCTGGGATTTAATATTAATGGTATTATTCCAAAATATAATTATCATGTAAGTTAAATAAAACATTTACTTTGTAAAACAAAAATAATTTACAATTTCAGAAAATCATAATATCAATAGCTATACCTATCATGCTATGTCATCAATCCAACATACTTGTATCAATCTATATTTGTAATTGCAATATGCATGACATGTTTTTATATAAGGATATTCTTATTATGCCTCATTTCAAAATGTCAATACCAAAGAAAAAATGGATTTTAATAAATTAAAAGCTATCTTTTCTTGTAAATGTAGGTAGGTGCAAGTATAAAACTATGCCATGAATTCAGGTTATATTATACATGCATTCTTTTACAATTATACATTGATTTATATTACTGTTTAAAATATATTTTTGAGAGGGATAAAATTATAATACCCAAAGGAAAAAAATTGTAATTAGGCAGAAGTGAGATTAAATCTGATTTCCGTATCTAAGTAACAATTTTCTTATGAGCTGGAATTGACCTCTGGAAACCCTGTTTCTTAAAAATATTGTAACAATTGTGGTAATGAGATAGAAATTATGATGCACAGAAAATCTTGTTTTTAAGGTAGCTGGATTTATCCACATTTTTACTTATGGTTTGTATTTTTTAAGTCTTATTTAAGAAAATTATTCCAAGTACAAAGGGTTAAAGGCATTCTTATATATTGTTTTCAAAATAATATTAAATTTCTATTCACATTAAAATTCATGATTAACATGGAATTGATTTTTTATTGATCACATACTACTTGTACTACCTTTTTTTAAAAAAACTTATTTTGAAAGAATTATAGACTTACAGAACAGTTATAAAACTAACATAGAAAGCTCTCTTACTTTCTTCTTCAACCTTTCCCTAAAGTTAACATATTATAAATCCACAGTATAATAATAAGAACCAGAATATTTATGTCATTATAACACTATTATCTAAAATCAAGACATATTTAAATGTTAGGATGGAATAAATTTTTGTTTATCAATTGAGATGGCATCTGTTTCTCATTTCTTACTTGAAGAATCAATTGCTTTCCCTATGTTTTGTGTTAATTATTTTTTCCACTGATATGACACAACAGCTCTCATATTTATCAGGTTTTCACATATGCATGAATCTGTTTCTGGAATATGTTTCTTTTATTTTCCACTGGTGTGTTTATTGATCCCTACTCCAATACTGCCTGTAAATTGTAATATAGCTTTACAATGAGGTCAGTATGTAATAGGACAAATCTTGACTTGTGTGTTCTGCTTTTCCAAGAAATGTCTTGGTTATTCTTGGTCCTTGATCCTTCCATATAATTTTGAAATATGAGATATATAGAATCTAAAGACCATAATAGGAAATCAATAATTATCTAAATAAAATATTGAGGTGAAACAAGGACACATACTCCCTGACTTAGGTTGGGATTACATCCTGATAAATCCATTGTAAGTTTAAAATACTATAAGTTGAAAATGCATGTATTTATTTATTTTATTATTATTATTATTTTTTTGAGATGGAATTTCATTCTTGTTGCCCAGGCTGGAGTGCAATGGTGCAATCTCAGCTCACTGCAACCTCTGCTTCCCAGGTTCAAGAGATTCTCCTGCCTCAGCCTCCCGAGTAGCTAGGATTATAGGCACCCACCACCATGCCCAGCTAATTTTTTGTATTTTAGTAGAAACAGGGTTTCTCCATGTTGGTCAGGCTGGTTCTGAACTCCTGACCTCAGTTGATCCGTCCGCCTTAGCCTCCCAAAAGTGCTGGGATTACAGGCATGAGCCACCGCACCCACCCCCAAAAACGCATTTAACACACCTGACCTACTGACGATCATAGCTTAGCCTAACCTACTTTAAACATACTCAGAACACTTACTAGCCTATGGCCTGGCAAAATCATTTGGCATCACTATCGAGTGTTTACCCTCATGGTCCTGTGAATGATTGGGAGCTGAGTATTTATTGCATATTGCTAGCCCAGGAAAAGATCAAAATTCAGAATTTTAAGTATAGAGTTTCTATTGAATATGTATTGCTTTCACACCATAATAAAGTCAAAAATCATAAACCACTGTAAGTTAAGGACAGTCTGTACAAGTGCATATTAATATTTAATTTTTTAGTGATTAAAATCATTACAAAATAGTGGATGTATATTAAAATATTTCTTGAAGTGTATTATATCTTCCACTGCATTTATTACATTTAATTTGACAACAAATTGTTTAGTTATCCAGTTTATTACATCCTTCTGGAGTTAAAAATCTCTTAAATTCTTCACTAACCAAATATTTTGTATCTCCAACAAATTTTGCCTTTTCAGCTATTCAAATAAGCTGTTACTCATTGTTAATACAGTAAACAACAGAAGTATAAAACTGAAAACAAATCTTAATTTTAGACTAAACAGATATGATTCTCTTAATTCTACTGAATTTTTTTTATGTCTAGTATCTCTAGCCAGGTTTAAATGTGTATTGTCCTTTTATTAATGACAAGTCATTAATGACCTAATGCTTAAACAGTTAAACTCTATGGTCATTTTAACCATTCTTTCATTTATTTACAACAATTTGATAATACTGACACTATGCTTTAATAAAACTGAAATTTCTACCAGTTTCTCAAAAACATTAGTTAATTTCAACATTGAAAAACCTTATACATGTGTCCACATGAGGGTCATTGATGTAAACAAAACTTTATATAATTAATACATTGAATGAAAATATCAAAATGTAATGATAGTTTGTTTTTCTCATTTTTTAACCAAAAAGTGTTGATCGAAATATTTATTTGCATTACAGAATTTTAGGTGAGCTTTTTAATCTCATCTTAATATAATAAAGTATAACAATAACAAATGTACAGCTAAATAAATTTTTATAAAGTGAATATATTCTGATAACCATGAAATTTAGAAACTAGAATATTACCAGCACCCAGGGCTCTCCTCAGGATCTTTTAGGTCACTGCCCTATGACCTTTCCAAAGGAATCGTTATATTAATTTATAAACTGTCAATGAGTTTTAACTTTTGAGTATGTATATGAATGACTTGAGAATCCTTTGTATGTGACTTCTTTTACTTAACTGTATATTTATAAGAATCACTGTTGTTGTCATATATCATTCTCCGCAAACTGACACAAGAGCAGAAAACCAAACACCACATGTTCTCACTCACAAGTGAGTGTTGAACAATGAGAACACTTGGACACAGGGAGGGGAGCATCAAACACCAGGGCCTGTCGTGGGGTGGGGTGAGGGGAGGGATAGAAGAGGGTGGGGGGATTGGGGAGGGATAACACTAGGAGAAATACCTAATGTTGGTGACAGGGGGATGGATGCAGCAAACTACCATGGCGTGTGTATATCTATGTAACAAACCTGCACTATCTGCACATGTACTCCAGAAATTAAAGTATTATATATATATAATATACAAATATATATATATTTGTGTGAATAGGCCTTCACTTTCTTTACGTTCTATTACTTTCTGAGACGGGGTCTCACTTTGTTGTTGGCTGGCATGCAGCAGTCACAGGTAACTGCAGCCCCAACCTCCCAGACTCAAGTGATCCTCTTGCCTCAGCCTTCCGAGTGGCTGAGACCACAGGTGTGTACAACCATGCCCAGCTAATTTTTAATTTTAGCAGAGCCGAGGTCTCACTACGTTGACCAGGCTGCCCTCAAACTCCTGGGCTCAAGTGACTCTTCTGCTTCGGCCTCCCAAAGTGCTGGGATTACAGGTATGAGTCACGTGTCCATCCTAGGCCATTATATATCAATTTGAAAACTAGATTTTTACAATTTTTAGTTAGTAAGAATAGTTTTTCTATGAACATGCTTCTACATGACTTTTGTCCATATTACTGAAATTGTACTGGATAAACAACAGATTTCTGAGTAATGAGGTATAACTATATACTATATCCAAATTTAGTTGATAAAAGTGTTTTTAAAACTATGAAACATCAGCTCCTATAAGAAGCTTGTGAAATGGCCAGTACTCCATAGCCATGCCAACCCTTCATATGTTCTTTTTCATGTTAGCAATCTTAATTATGACATATTTAATCATCTTCAGTTCACAATAGTTTATCAATTTCATTGTCATTTCCTATTTAATTTGCAGGTTGTTTACATACTAATTAATTTTCTAACATTCAGAGCTCTACTTGCCTACTTCTTATTGATTTCTAGATTAATTTTACTGTTTTAGACAAGGTGATCTGAATGATTTTTATGCTTAGGTTGAAAGAGTTTTTATGGTCCAGCATGTGGTCAGTTATATGCAGCATTCTCTATATGTCAATTAGATCAAATTTATTGATATTTTTCAGATCTTTAAAATTCATACTGATTTTGTTTAATCTCATCTTTCTGTTATATCATAAGAAAGGTACATTAGAGAATCCCAACTTGGCTATGAATTTTTTTCTTTTCTTTAGTTCTATCAATCATATTATGACGATAGAGTGGTAGGTTCATTCAAATTCATAATTGATCTCTTACTAAGTTGATATATAACTTTATAAAAGATTATTCTCCATGTCATCCTAATTTTACTTCTCTTGAAGTATACTTTGATATTTGTAAAGCTACACCAGATTTCTTTGAGGTTGTGTTTGATTTGCTTTCTTTCAAGTTATAATTATCTGGAGATTTTTAAATTAGTCTGATAACCTTTACATTTTAATTGAAGTATTTAATATATTTTCATCTACATTTAAATTACTAACATTTAATTTAAGTCTCTGTGTCCCTTGTGTTCTATATTCGTTTTCTTCTTTGTTTTGGATTTTAAAAATTCACTTTTTTAGCTGGTTGTGGTGGTGCAGGTCTGTAGTTCCAGCTACTTGGGGGCTGAGGTGGGAGGATCACTTGAGCCCAGGAGTTTGGGGTATCAATGAGCTACAATCATGCCACTGCACCCAGCATGGGTGACAGAATGAGACCCTGTGTCTAAAAATAATAAAACAAAATTATAAATGTTAATTACTTTTATCATATCACTCCACCCTGTCATTATTTTATTGGTTACCTTATTAGCATCCATAAATTAATAAAACCTAATATATATTATATATATATATTATATATATTAGATTTATATATTATAAATCTAATTTTATATATTATAAATTTTATATACATAAATTTTATATATTATAAATCTAATATATTTATATACTATAAATCTATATTATATTATAAATCTAATATATTTATATATTATATATATATTAGATTTTATTAATTTATGGATGCTAATAAAACATAAAATCCTAAATTTTAGCCCTGCATGTGGGATATTTTAAATGTTTATGTTTTATGATTTTTGTCATTGAAGATAAAACATTTATTTTGCCATATATTTTGAACACAAATAAAATTAGGATCATTTTATATAGTCAATATTCATTTAGATTTACTCCATGTATAACCTTTCTTTAGTTCTTAATTATTCCTGCATTTCCATGCTACCTGTTTTCCTGAAGAAAACCTTTTACTATTTCTTTAGGTACACTGCTGCTGGCTGCAAATTCTTCTGGTTTTGTTTTTCTAGAGAATTATAAGTGTACCTTTTATTTTGGATTGTTTGTTTTAGTGTGCTATGCTGTATTTCCTGGCATGCATGCACCATTACAATGGGATGTCCCATGAAAACTTATGAGCCCAGGAGCAGGTCTAACATTTTTATCTTAATCTGCAATATAGGAAAAATTGCCAATAGCAGTTAACTTCTAAGTTAGTAAGCCTATGTATATTATGAAAGACTTAATTTTACTCTGAAAGTACCACCACAGTGTTCCTTTTATTATTTAAAACTGAAGATTTATAAACTTAGAGTTCTTCTAAGGAAAATAACCAAATTTTCTTTTCCTTTGTTTAGAAGACAAACTTCTCCAATAGAAACCAAATGGTAAGTGTTTCAAGGGGCATCTGCTCTCTGTCACAACTACTCAAGTCTGCTGTTGTCGTGTGAAAGTAGCCACAGACAAGACTTGAGCCAAGGGAGAGGCTGTGTTCCAGGGAAACTTTAATACAAACACAGGTCATGGGTCAGATTTACCCTCTAGATTTGGTTTTCAAGCCCTGATCTAAAGCCTAGTGTCTAGAAAGGTCAATGAAGACAGATACTGCTTCTTTACAATGTGCAACTGTTTGCATCTACAGAGAGGCAGACGAATCATTTGGAAAGACGGAAAATGAGATTTGGACATCTTGTCTTTGATGTTCAAAACCACTTGTGCATTTTTACTGGAGTGGAAATATGAACTGGTGACTGAGGGTCAACCCTAAAGCTAATAAGCTGAAGAAAATGTTCGTGACAGATGCCAGAACTTCTAAAGAGGCAATTATTGTGCCATGTTGGATATGCCTTGAGGAAAATGGCAGGTAGAGACATACATTTGCTTGTGATGGTATGATAGACTATCTATGCAATTGCTTTTCTTGTGTTCACATTGTGTGTGTGCATGTGTGTGTGTGCACGTGCGTGTGTGTGCGTGTGTGTGTGTGTGTGTACAGAATATGTTAACCTCATTTCTAATGCCCTTTCTGCATTACTTGTAGAACAGCTACTAGTAACACATTCTGTTACGTTCTATTCGTTTTCCTCTACCTGAAATTTCTTCTCATTCTCTCTGGATATGAAACAATTTCTGTGTTTTTATCTTTTGTTCATTTGTTTTCCTCTCAATACTTAAAATACTCATGATTATCTTCTGTTATCTAAACTTTCTGTTGAGAAATCAGAACCATATGAATTATTGTCCTTATGTGAAGTGTATCATTTTCTCTCTCTGGTTTCAATATTTTTAATTTAATTTTGTTTTTGAGCAGTTTTATGATGATATATAGAGAGAGGTAGCGTCTTTGAATTTAACCTATGTAAGGTTTGCTGAGTTTGCTGAATCTGTAAATTTATGTCCTTATAAATTTGTTAATTTGTTGGCCATTAGAAATTTTACCCTTATTTGATCTACCCCACTATGCCCTCTTTATCATACAGTGGATAAATGTATTTTAAAACTTTTAATGAATCTTTGGAATCCTATTCATTTTATTACTTTTTATCCTATCTCTCTGCTTTTTAGATTGGACAATTTCTATTTATCTATCATCAATTTCTGACTGTCTACTTCACCATCTCTATTCTCCTCTTGGGCTCATTATCATTTGGCTTATTTTCTAGCTGCCATTTTTTTCTGCTAAAATTTCCTGTATTTTCATTAATAACAGGTGTCTTTTTTTTAACTTATGGAGCACAGCTAAAATAGGTGCTTGTAGGCTGCCATAACACATTACCATGGACCAGGTATCTTCAGATCTATAATTACCTGCTAAAAAGCACATTGCCAAATACAGTCATATTGTTGGTTAGGGCTTCAATACATGAATTTTGTGTGTGTGATGGGAGTGTACTTCAGCCCATAGTAGTATTTTACAGTATTGTTCTACTAATTGAAACATCTCAATCATACCAAGGTTGGCATCAGTTAACTGATTTTTTTCCTTCGTGAATGGGGCACATTATCTTGGTTCTTTGTATGCTGAGGTATTGTGGACTGGATCCTGGACATTGTAAGTCTTACCTTGCATAGAAACTGAATTGGCTTGTAATTTCCTGGAGCATGATATTTACTACTGCTTGCCAATAGTAAGCAATATTGCAAGCAATCAATCTAATTAGTATCAAATGTTGCTATTTCTCACCTTAGGTGGCTGATGTTTTAAATTTCAGAGTTTTTTTTTTTTTTTCCACTGAATTGGGTATGCCTCACACATGTTGGGTTCAGGGATTAGAATTGTGAAGATTCATATGCAGAATTATGAAATCCTATTCCCCAGACCTCTCTCTTCCTGATTTTCCCTATTAAACTCAACCTATGGTACCTTGTTTTCTGGTTCTCTGGCCAGAAATATAATGGGATTTTTGCACCATCACGTTACTTGGCAGAGGTCTGTCTTTGGGCAGAGCCACAGGAAGTGAGAAAAAGGGGAAAATATCCCTGTTTGTGTCATTTGTCCCAAATGATGATCCTTTCCCATAATCTGCCTGCTTTGGTTTACTTTTCAGACTCTTTAATCTGTCCAGAGATTATAGAGGTCATCAGGGAAGGGATAGGTCATAGGGACTTGTGCTGTCAGTAGTCACTTTTTTTTTTTTAAAGCTATTTTCACTGGCAATCAAACTTTGGTTTGATAGTTGCTTTATCTTAGAATTTTAGATATGGCATTTTACCATCTTGTGTTTTCCACTCTTTCTGTTAAAAAGACACCTGTCAGTCTTATTTTTTGCTCCTTGAAGGATGATGCATATTTTTCCCTCTGGCTGCTTTTAAGATTTTTCTTTTTATTTTGGTTAATATGTGTAGATGTATATTTATTTTCTTTGGAATTTGTAATAGTCTTTGAATCTGTGTCTTAATATTTTTGTCAGTTTGGGAACATTCTCGGCCATTATCTATCCAAATATCCCCTATTATTTATTTTCTACACAATTTCTAGGACTGCAGTTAGAAAAACTTTACACTTCTCTCCATATCAAATATGCCTCTTTCAGGCTTTACATTTTCATTTTTTTCCCTCTTTATGCTTTCAGCAGTATGTTTTCTACTGATCCCTAATCCTTACTTCAGCTTGCAATACTATGCAGTGAAAACAATTATTGATTGAACTCTTAATTTTGGCTTTAGAAGTTTCATCTGAAGTTTTGATATAGATTACAGACAAAATTGTCCGTTTTCATGTCTTTTTTGAATATGTTAATCAGAGTTATTTAAAGCTCAAGTCTGATAAATTCAATATTTCTATCACTGGTTTCTCTATTTTATTTTCTCTGAGTTCTCTCTCTTGCCATGCTTGTAATTTTATTTTTATTGAAAGTTGGACTTCATGCATTGTAAAAATGTAGAGTTTCTGGATGGTATTTTTTGTTTTTTGGTAAGAGACTTAGTTGAGCTTACTGCCAGTATTAAATGAGGGCGAAAATCACCCTGACGCCGTGAATGACCTTATTCTCAGAGGGAGTCCATGTGCATGTGAGTTCTGGTCTACGTCTGCTTTCCACTTCCTCCTGGGGTCCCAGGCTCCAGCCTCCAGGGTTGTCAATTAACAGGATACATGTTTCCCAGGGTCATTCCACATGGCAGTGTCTGACCTCCGATTTGTAACTCTCCAGCACCATGAAAATGTTGGTAATTTTATTGAGTGTCTCACTCTCTTTGCTTCATGTTGGCAAAGCTGAAACAAATCTTGTGAGTCAAAGCCGAAAGTGATCAGCCTACTGTCCCATGTCTCTGTGTTTCCTTCAGTGCCAGAAGACATGGGCTTGCTTCTGGGCTTATTTGGTTTCTCTCTTCAGGCAACTGTGAATTGGCAAATATGTGGAAAGGAGATGGTACATAAAACATGAAGTCTCCTCAACGAGTTTTATGAAGGTACATGAAATATTGAGCTCTCCCCAGTGAGTTTTCTTTCTCTCCAGGATTTTGGCCCCTCAAGTCCTGGGTGCTCTTGCATCTTTTGGATGCCTTTATGCAGCTGAGATGATTTTCTGTGCCTGTATTGTATTCTTCTTTTCTCCCGTCTCCCATTGTCCGGAGGATCTGCTGCAAACTGGGCCTTCCTAGCAGAAGTGGAACAGTGTGCTTGCATTACGCATTTATATTGTCAAATTGTGTGTCACCTTTAGATCATAACTTTTTAATTTACAAGGAACAAAGAAAATCAGAGGGAAAATCTACCAATTTGGTTTCATATGTAAATGAGAAAAAGTTGGCTTAATCAACATTACATTTTCAGCACTTACTGAATGCATGTGTTTATGAGATGTCCAAACACATTTTCATATGGTGCCTTTGGAGTTCCTAATGTTCACTAGCTTCCTTTTATCTTTCTTCACATTGTTATCAATGATGCTATAATCTCCCCAGTGATAGGTGATCACAAATCTCTAGGACGTGTCAATTACACATAGAATGGAGGGGGCAATTCTCCAGTTCAAAAGCAGAAATAGTGAGCATGTGTTCAACCAGCATTGTCTGAAGAGGTTATCACAGGGGAAGCAACGTTCTGGGCTGGAGGAAGACCATCAGACATCCCTACCTCCAGCAGCAAGAGAGCGTTGACTCACACTTGGCAAATTGCAGCTTCACGTGATAAATACCACAGTAAAGGAGTGACTAGCACACCATGGCAGGGAGTGATCCTCACAGAGGAGAAAGTGACCAAGAGCTCTTGAAAATGCCCAAAGACTTCTCATGGAAGGCCTTAAGAGAGCAGAGGCATAAAAGGCACTTAGAGGTTTTATCTGTTGGACAATTAAGATAAAATGTTTTCAAGACAGAGGAAAGAGAATGTGCAACATGACAGATAAGTAAGTAGGGGAAACATCAAGAGAGTTGCTATGGCAAAAGCATAGAGTACTTAAATAAAAATGGAATAGGATATAAGTCTAAAAGATAGGGTCGTAGTGTGTCTGCGATGATGGGTCATTAGGCTTCACATGGCGAGCAATGGGGAGAAAATAAATGACTTAACAGGCAACGTTACATGGTAAGCGGCAAACCACAGTGATCTGCATCCACAAGTGACAGGTTAAGAATCATTTCGAGATGCCGGGAGGTTGCCTTAGCAGCCTACCTACTCTCGTGATGCCAAGGAGTTTGAAGTTATCAGAAAAGAGCGTTTTATGTTACACCAAAACCATGCTATAAAAATGTAAATAATTTATCTTCTCTGGCTAGAAAAAGGTAATATAGAGTCAATAGGGCCATAAGAGTCAGATGACATATGACTAAAAACAATTTGCTCAAATAGCATTTACAAGTCATAGTAAAAGAGAGGCACTGTAAGAACATTAACAGTAAATGTTAACATTAACACTATAAAATCATTAACTGATTTCACACCCAGTGCACCACCAAAGAATGAACAAACAGGCCCGGCATATGACTTTAAAGTCAAATGTCTCAAAACATGTTGGAAAACTGGAAAATACACACAGAAGAATATAGTATCACAGGAAAAAACTGATACGAAGAGAAATTTAGAAATCAATAGTAATTAAAAATTTTGGAACTGCACAGAAAACTTGAGTGGAGCTTGACAAATGCCAAACATAAAGAAGACTCATCATATATATTGGAATATTTTCAGAAATGCAAATTATATTTTTGTACCTGAGAGTTTGCTTTATTTGAGAATTTGATTTCTATGGAGAAATAAATTCTTTTAAAGGATTTTAAAAGTTCGTATTATTCATCAACATAAATCTTCACTTAACTCTAGGTTTGAGTTAGGAGCAATACCAAATCCTTGCCCTTCGATGACAGGTAATTGCTATACCCATATAAGCCAACCCCTAGTTGGTTATATTACATTAACTAAATCCAGTGAATGCCAATGCATTTAATGCAAATGCTCATATCGTTTTGGTTTTGATTCCATTTACTATGAAAAAAGCAAGTATACAATCTGTGTAAGAAGAAATTGTGTGACAAGGAATATATTATTGTTTCTTCATGTTGGACCTGTCTGTATATGGTAATGATATCCAGGGTCAAAAAATCACTGCCATTTAGAAACTACTTATTGTTCAGTCAGTTCAATTGGCATACATTCATTACCATCACTGTACATTTTAGCTACTGAATTAAATAAAACACATAATTTTATTCTTCCATAAGATGAATGTTCATTAATCTCAATTTTATTTGCACAAATAAGTCAGCAATGAAATCTGATTACCCCAGTAAAAAAAAGAGTTCACAATTTTAATGTATTATAGCTACCAAAGAACTTCTGCAGCATCACACTATGTAACAGAATATTCAACAGTGTTTCCCAAGATTGTTGTTTTACTTTCTTCCACAGCTTTTCTTTCTTTGGATGAAAATAAAAAATACTTTTTAATTATAAAAATATTAAATAATATTTTTAGTTAAATATTCTTTTTATAATGTAGAAAACTGTATGATATAACATAGAAAACTGTCTTGGTCTCATGGTAAAAGACTCATATAATTAATCCCTTGAGTATGTGTCCCCTGTGACCTAAGTCAACTGCAACTCAGAGTGACGATCCAGAAGATGTTTAGAGTTCTTACCTGCTACACTAGACAGAGCCAAAATGTGTGCTATAGACTGAATGTCTGTGTCCTCCCTATAGTCAACTGTTGAAGCCTAATCCACAAGGAGATGGCACTTGGAAGTGGGGCCCTGGGAGATGAATACATCATGGAGGTGGAACCCTCATGAAAGATATTAGTGCCTCTTTAAAAGAGACCCCAAATGAGCTCTCTTGCCCCTTTTAATCCTGTGAGTTTGCAGTGAAAGACATCATCTAGGAAGCAGGAAGAAATGCTCACCAGATGGAGAATTTGCCGGTGCCTTACTCTTGAACTTCTTTGCCTCTGGAACTGAGAAAGCATGGAATAATTTTCCAGCTGTTTGTGTCCACTGTTCATAAGCTACTCAGTCTATGATAATTTCTTTTCTTAATTATACTTTAAGTTCTGGAGTACATGTACAGATCATGCAGAATTGTTACATAGGTATACACATGCCATGGTGGTTGGCTGCATCTATCCCGCATCATCTACATTAGGTATTTCTCTTAATGTTATCCCTCCCAATCCCCCCACACCCTGCTATCCCTCCCTTAGCCCCCCACCCCTCAACAGGCCCCAGTGTGTGATGCTCCCCTCCCTGTGTCCATGTGTTCTCATTGTTCAACACCCACTTATGAGTGAGAACATGTGGTATTTAGTTTTCTGTTCTTACGTCAGTTTGCTGAGAATGATGGTTTCCAGCTTCATCCATGTCTCCGCAAAGGACACGAACTCATCCTTTTTTATGGCTGCATAGTATTCCATGGTGTATATGTGCCATATTTTCTTTATCCAGTCTATCATTGACAGGCATTAGGGTTGGTTCTAAATCTTTGTTATTGTAAACAGTGCCACAATAAACATACGTGTGCATGTTTCTTTATAATAGAATGATTTATAATCTTTTGAGTATATACCCAGTAATGAGATTGCTGGGTCAAATGGTATTTCTATTTCTAAATTCTTGGGGAATTGCCACACTGTCTTCAATGGTTGAACTAATTTACACTCCCACCTACAGCATAAAAGATTCCTTTTTCTCCACATCCTCTCCAACATCTGTTGTCTCCAGATTTTTTAATGATCACCATTCTAATTGGTGTGAGATGTTATCTCAATGTGGTTTTTATTTGCATTTCTCTAATGTCCAGTGTTGATGAGCTTTTTTTCATGTTTGTTGGCTGCATAAATGTCTTCTTTGGAAAAGTTTGTTTATATACTTCATCCACTTTTTGATAGGGTTGTTTGGATTTTTTTTTTCTTGTAAATTTGTTTAAGTTCTGCATAGATTCTGGACATTAGTCGTTTGTCAGACGGGTAAATTGCAAAAGTATTTTTCCCATTCTGTTGGTTGCTGGTTCTCTCTAATGACAGTGTGTTTTTCTGTGCAGAAGCTCTTAAGTTTAATTAGATCTCATTTGTCTATTTTGGCTTTTGTTGCCATTGCTTTTGGTGTTTTAGTGATGAAGTCTTTGCCTATGCCTATGTCCTGAATGGTATTGCCTAGGTTTTCTTCTAGAGTTTTGATGGTGTTAGGTCTCATGTTTAAATCTTTAATCCACCCAGAGTTAATTTTTGTATAAGGTGTAAGGAAGGGATCCAGTTTCGGCTTTCTGCATATGCTAGCCAGTTTTCCCAACACCATTTATTAAATAGGGAATCCTTTCCCCATTACTTGTTTTTGTGAGGTTTGTCAAAGATCAGATCGTTGGTAGTTGCATGGCATTATTTCTGAGGTCTCTGTTCTGTTCCATTGGTCTATATCTCTGTTTTGGTACCAGTACCATGCTGTTTTGATTAAAGTAGCCTGTAATATAGTTTGAAGTCAGGTAGTGTGATGTCTCCAGTTTTGTTTTTGTTTTGTTTTGTTTCTTTGCTTAGGATTGTCTTGGCTATGTGGGCTCTTTTTTGGTTCCATATGAAGTTTAAGGTAGTTTTTTCCAACTCTGTCATTGGTAGCTTGGTAGGGATAACATTGAATTTACAAATTACTTTGGGCAGTGTCTCCATTTTCATGGTATTGTTTCTTCCTAACCATGAGCATGGAATGTTTTTCCATCTGTTTGTGTCCTCTCTTATAGTTCTCATTGAACAAGTCCTTCACATCCCTTGTTAGTTGTATTCCTAGGTATCTTATTCTCTTTGCAGCAATTGTGAATGTAAGTTCACTCATGATTTGGCTCTCTGGGAATGCTTGCAATATTTGCACATTGATTTTGTATCCCAAGACTTTGCTGAAGTTGCTTATTAGTTTAAGGAGATTTTGGGTGGAGATGATGGAGTGTTCTAAATATCTAGTCATGACATCTGCATACAGGGACAATTTGATGTCCTCTCTTCCTATGAGAATACCCTTTATTTCTTTCTCTTGCCTGATTGCCCTAGCCAGAACTTCCAATACTACATTGAATAGGAGTGGTGAGAGAGGGCATCCTTATCTTGTGCCAGTTTTCAGAGGGAACTCTTCCAATTTTTACCCATTCAGTATGATATTGGCTGTGGGTTTGTCATAAATAGCTTTCATTATTTTGAGATACATTCCCTTGATACCTAATTTATGGAGCATTTTTAGCATAAAGTGCTGTTAAATTTTGTCAAAGGCTTTGTCTGCATCTGTTGAGATAATCATGTGGTTTTTGCCTTTGGTTCTGTTTATGTGATGGACTACATTTGTAGATTTGTGTATATTAAACCAGCCTTGCATCCCAGGAATGAAGCTGACTTGATTGTGATGCATAAGCTAGGCCTATATCCACGATGAATATTGATGCAAAAATCCTTAATAAAATACTGGCAAACCGAGTCTATGGTAATTTCTAATAGCAACTCAAACTAACAAAAAAAAAAAGCTGAGGGACATGATTTAACATCCATAC
>CAUYQU010052293.1:0-67350 GCA_963574635.1 Cheracebus regulus
CTGAGGCCACCTAGAGAACTTTCCTACAATAGGTAAATGAGCAGGTGTGGATATAGGCTCCTCATTTGATCCTTCCACTCCTATTTGAGTTATTCTGACCAGTTGCACATCAACTATTGATTAAAATCTAAAAAAAAAAAAAGAAAGAAAATCATAGGTGACCTTAAATTGTGTAAAGTTCCACAACAGGAGTCAGCAACTTTTTCTGTAAAGGGCCAGAAAGTAAGTATTTTGGACTTGTAGGCCACATGATCTCTGCTGCAGCTACTCAATGTTTGCTGCTGTAGTACAAAAGCAGCCAAAGACAATATATCAATGAGTGAGTGCAGCTGTGTCCCAATAAAACTTTATTTATAAAACCAGAAAACAATTATATTTGGCTTATGGTTTGCTGATCTCTGCTCCAGGTCAATCTTATCTCCTCCAACTTTTGCATATTAATTCCTCAAACATATTGTAAAAAACTGCCACAATCGAAACTGTATTTTCTGATGACCCTAAGTACTGAATCTCTCCATTCTGAAATGCATATATTAATTTTTTTTTCAGCTAGATAATGGTATATAATTTAGACTGCGAATTTATCTGTGGGAGTGACTGAAAATGCCTTACTTATGAAAAAACAGTTCTTGATTAGTGTTTATTATTCATGTAGGTCCATTTACCTTCAAGCCATAATGCTAACATAGCCTGTCATTTGGAAATTAGGTAAATAGTAAAACATTTTTAAAAATCACCAAAAGTTTCCTCGTAAACACAGAATAGATCTTGAAGGGTTACTCACTGTTTGCTGATCTCTCATTTACAGAGCTGCAGCTGCTCATTTTTGGTCTAGAATATCTACTTCTAAGAGAAGAAATTTCTCCTTTGCATCCTCTTCAGAACTAATCATGCGTATTCTTGGAAACTGACTAGAATGACCAAGTCTGTAGTAAAGTGACTAATTTAGAGTTGGGACTATCAACTAATGTTATTTCCCAGAGGAGATGAACTAAAAGATTTCCTTAGGGACGAGCAGCAATCAGTCAGTAGGGAAGGAGGTTACCAAGAGCAGATGGAGAAGATGGCATAGGACATGTTTATTAGACCTGCCACTTCCTGGCTCTGTGAGCATGCACTGCAAAGTTTATGCCTGCAAAGTGGACATTTGACTGACACATGGAATAGAGGAGAGTCAGAGAGATTATCAACACACACTTATTGCTCACTTTGTGTTCTGTTTGCTAGAACATAATTTTAGATGAAATATTTAAAAATTCACACATGCATGAGCATGGCTGTGCACTCATGTGCATGCATATGTACCATACAGAAAAGTATTCTGTGGAGAATACATTAGACTATGCATGTAAATGTGTGTAGAACCATTTCTTGATGCAGTACATGCTCTATGGATATTTGTTGAATGACTGAAGTTTTGCATTCCCTAGTGCAGTTTCTCAATGGTGGCACTATTGATATTAGAGCCAGATACTTCTTTGTTGTGTATCATTGTATATTTAGCAGCATGGGCGACCTTTATCCACTAGATTCTAGTAGCACCCCACTTCAGTTGTGATAGCCAAAAATGTCTCCAGACATTGTTAAATGTCCCTGGAGATGGTCACTCCCAGCTGAAATCACTGGCTTAGTGAACCAAGACATTAATGTAAGAAAGTGATTCCCAAACTTTACCTAGCATCTGAATCACCTTAAGTTCTTGCAAAAATACATATTACTGGGCCTCACTCTAGAGTTTCTGATTCAGAGGGTCTTGCACTAGACCTATGAATCTGCATTTCTAACAAGTCCCCTGGTGCTGCTGCTGCTGGAAGTCTTAGAACCTCACTTTGTAAGCACATGGGTAAGGTGTAAGATGTTCTCGAAGAATTGCAGATGAATTGAAATATGTTTCCTAATTTCAAGGACTGTCATGTTGTGTGAGCACAGGGCTTAAGGTTTCTTTATGAAGACTAGTGGGTGGTTCCGCACAGCTGTGGCTGAGATTTAGTGAGGAAACCGGACATTTATGGGAGATGCTCAGTCTGTACTGGATTTTAGTCAGCACTGCCCTGCCAGCTGTCACCTGAGTCCTGCCAGGAGACTGCTCCAGGTCTTGGCACAGGGCTGGGGCACCTATGGACATGAACTTTAATTCTGCCTTGCAGTCAGACTTAACTACCAAATAAGCCAGCATGACACTGGGGTCTGTGACTGAGAAATGGATCTTCAGAGACTATTTGAAGGACGTGATGACTCAGATGCCAACTGTGGCTGGTGACTTAGAGCCATGGTGCTTTGACTTGTACCTTATTTACTTGCATCAGCTGTCTTGTCCTTCCTTGCTTCTTCCCTTTTCAGGTCATGGTTCCTGATGTCCTAAGCTGTCATCCCTACTCTTGCTCTCTTTTCTATTTTTTTTTCTTTGCTTGGAGTCAGAGATGGAGCTGTCCTGAGCTATTTATCAGTCTTATCTCTCTTGGCCCTCTGTTAGCATTTCAGACTGTGGATCTAATCCGCTTTAATTGATTGACCTCGTGCAACCAGACATCAGCAAAACACCAGGTGAAGCACAACTGCAGCCAGGGGAGAGGTGGATGTAACTTTTCTAGTTGGGTGCAAAGGCCACTGAGGCCTGTAAAGATTTAGAAAAGGAGAAATAGTTTCCAAGCCATTTAATATGAATTTTCTAGGGACAAAGTATATATAGATCCCACAGTCAATGACCTTGACTAGGAGACAGTCATTGTAAATAGAGCAGTATCCTATAGGGAGTGTGCAAATGCCTCTGACTCATCTGTCATACATATTAGTATTATTTCTCATCCAGCATCACCATTATATTTACATCATTGTTTGTAGAGCCCTCCAGACTTTGCTAAGATTTCATTTCTCTTAGTAAGTATTATTTAATACAAGTGTTATTGTTGCTATTGTCTTCATATTGTTTTTCTAGAGAAAGCTTTAGTCGTGAGTAGTTGAGGGACCTGCTGAAGATCACATGGAAAAAATAATGTGGAGCCTCAATGGGGCCCGATTTTTGACTCTAAATTTCAAATTCTTCTAGAACACCCCGAAGTAGACATTTTCCTCTCCCCTGCTTTTCCTGCCACAGCCACAATTCAGCTTGTCAAGGGGAGGGGACCAGGTCATTGTCACGAGGCAATAATGGGAATTCGAAACATCTTCAAGCTCTACAGCTGTGGTCTTGTCAGTTTGAGTGATTCCTGAAAGGCATCTTCTTTGTTTTAGATTTTTCAGTGGAGAAACCTGGTCTGTTACCTCTCTTGAAATAACTTAATAATGAAGTGCTTACTCTCTGCTTATAAACCAACGACTGTCCAGAGTGTAGAACAAGAAGACCGTAATATTGAAAGAGTAGAGACTAATGATCTTCACTGAAAGACAGTTAATAGGCACACAAAAAAAGCTCAAATTATGTTCTACTGAATTCAGTGCTTTATTCTAAAGAACTTCAATAAAAGCCTCTGTCAGTCAAGAGTGTCTTAGGAAGCAAGTAAGTTGCATCTCATCTTTTTGTATTTTACAGATTGCATTTATAAAGAAAGCATAATGAGATATGTTTTGCCTAAGATGTGTTTCATAAAATGTGAATATATATATTATCAATTATTTTATCTTATAATATTGAAGTCATATTTAGTGTCTCATGATAAAAAAATTCTCAATTTTTGAAAATCACAACCACATATTCTAATTCATTATTCATTCACATAGCCATTAATTTAACAAACATCTACTGAGCCCATGTTAGGATATTTACATTTAAAATACAATTAGGCTAAGTAGATAGGTAAGTTAGGCATACATAAAATATATAATAGGTAACAGATATTTCTGTTATAGAAATAACTCAATAGTAACATGTAAAAGCTGTGACTGTAGCATAATACTGTGGAAAATGCATGGGTTTTAGAGTCAGACAGACCTGGATTCTAGTTTTCAGTAAGTCTCTTGTTGTGTGAATTCTCTGGTGATTAATTGTAAGAATTTGAACATAATTCTATTATAAAGATATTTACTGAGCACCTACTCTGTCCATTTAGGTAGTTTGGTTTATGCTGCAGTGACAAAGCCTCAAACACTTGGTGCTGTAAAGCAACCAAGCCTTGTTTCTCAGTCCTCTCCCTTGTCCATAGCAAGCTGGCTTATTGTCATCCTCACTCAATGACCCAGAACGACAAAGCAGCCGCTACCAGGAATTTGCTAGGTACAGTGGTTGACAACAAATGAGAGAACTCTGGTGGGTCTCACACCAGCAATTAAATGTCTGGCTCAGGCATGATACTCAATTTATTAGTTAACACTGTTCCCTTGGCCCAACCCATCACAAGGAGACCCAAAACGTCTGTCTTACTACAAGACTAAAATGGAGGAGAACTAGAAAAACAGTGGCACTCATTACTTTCTTTACTAGGAACTCATTACTTTTTTTTACTAGGAACCAGACTTTGAAATGGGTATGGAAGACCCTGCAGTGCCTGGGCCACAGGAGGCATCATTTACATGTTATTTTCCTTGTGTTATTACCTAGCACTGAACTAAGCAAATTCTGTGGGAAACCTAGCAGTTAAGACACTGAGACCCGCTTCCATTGCCCATAGCCCTGGCATACATTTGAGAATCCCAGTTCTGTTTACATCAGCTGCAATTTTCCAAACTAGCGGATGGCGCATTTCATCTTCCCCAGGGGCAGTCTGGAATGAATGAAGAGATAACCTTCAGGGATGCCTTTATTCCCAAGAATTCTTGTTGCCCCTGAGCACCTCTGCTCCTGGAGTCTGACCCTAGTGTCGGTAGCATCTCTTGGGTCACCTCAGCAACAATAACCGCAGTGTGCCTGATTGAGGTTAGGAAAGCTGAGGCTGGACTAATTTGGGGAGCCAGGTGGGCTCATAAACAGTCATTATGAAGAGTGACTTACTGGCTATGTAAAGACAGCTGGTTTCTGTACTGTTCAGTTTTTTTTCCTGAATGCACTTGAGGATTCTTTGGTAATGTCTTCTGATTTACCACTTGTCTTTGTTTTTAATATCAAGGAAGAATATAGATTGAAGCGATTGTCTTGGTAGCAACTTTAGTGGTGATGGCTAAAATTTATAGTCATGCTGTTTTTGCAGCTACACTTTGCTTTTCTTAGGCTTATAAAAGGCACCAAAGAATGTGGAAAGAATGCAACTACCAAACTGTGATAGCAAATCAACTCTACATAAATTTTTAAAATATATATTCTGTTTGCTAAAATTTACATTTATTTTCACAATATGTCTTGATGACAGTGCCCACCAAAGCAACTAGGCCTTAGCTTGTAACACTACTTTCAATAACACTAATGAGGAGAAAGAAGAATGACATATTTTGAGGTCCAGAATTATGCATGGCGACATGCCACATGCTTACATGTCTGTGCTCTCCTATAACCCTCACGGTAAGCTTCAGCGGTAACAAGTGGCCTCTCTTTCCCTCCATGCATCGCTTTATGAAAGAGAAATCAGAAGTGAAATAACCAGACCAAGGCCATACAGCTGTAAGAGCCATAGCTGTTATTTGAACGATGTTAGGCTAAAATCCACATTTCTCCTATTAAACCAATTAATTTCTCTAAAAATCAGAGTGTTGTATATGATCAAATGATTCAGTGATTCCTTCTCCTGATCTCATATGTTTATGTAATGTTTTATTACTTATAAAGTACTGTCATCTTCTTCATATTATTTTATCCTCACAACAGCCTTGTGAAGTATGTAATACTGGTATCCTTTCCCCACAGTGTATTATCAAGACATGGCTTCAGAAAAATCAGGTAATTTGCTCAAGGTCAGTCAGGTCTGACACGGAAGCCAATGTTTTTGTTCCCTCACATCGTCTCTTTTCTAAATACAGGAGCCAGGGGAGTCAATTTGCATGGCAGCTGAGCATGATAGATTCAAGTCTGGGCAACTCTAAGGGTATTTGCCACAAGGCTTCCATGACTTCTAATGAACCGAAAAAAGCAGTTAGCCACAGATTATAATGCCACTGTGGTCCCATGACAAATGACAAGGAGGTTGTAGTAATGAAATCTTATTACTGCAAACAGAGAGACCACATCTGAGGTCTTGCACAGCCACATTTACCACTGTGGGGAAAAGAAATGAAACACCTGGGTAAGGGTTCCCACTGTCTTTGGCAGTGAGCTAACAGGATTAAGAAGATCTCCCAGAAACAGTGATTACACTGGCAAATGTGTGGCACCTAAGATAAGGACTGAATGTTTATTCTGGTAGAGATTAAATCTTTTCTTTTCCTGAATCTAATATGGATCTTGCAGAAAATCTGCCCAATAATATATCTTGCTGATCAGCCAACTCACTGAGCCAGAACCGTACTTTGCCACTGCTGTCGCTGAAAAGCTGCAGAATGCTGGTTTAAAGGTCTCCTTGCTTCCCTTAAAACTGTTCTCCATCCATGATTAATTAGTGACTCACGGGTGAATTGAATCACCAGCAGTCCTTTCCATGACTCCAGGATTTATGTACTGGTTTCTCAGTGAAGAACAGTGGTGCAATAAACAGCCCACATCTGTGGGGTGGTCAGAGGAGTCATGGTGTCTGCAGTCATGGTTTCTTAACTCCTCTAGTACTTCCATTCTGCTAAGCAGGTTATGGCTCAGATTATTACAGCCTTGCTTATTTAGGCATGAGGGTAGTGAGCAGTAACACACACATACAGCCTTAGAAATGAATACCACTTGTCCAAGAGAACACAGAAAAGTCATATTGCCATTTCTGAATTCCTTGTGAAACAAGGAGAAAGAATGAAATGGATAATAGAATTATAGGCATGAAAAAAGTACAAAAAGAACTCATTATCAGGTTCATTTATCCATGCATCGTATTTTAAAGCTAGATGCTTTTCCTTGTGCAGAGATGCAGATAGTGATTTCAATAAATAGATTTAATAAATCATGAGTATGTTTAGTCACAATTTTGGGAGGTACCTGGAGCTCTTTTCCCAGAGAACGGAACATGGGAATTGCAGGCATCATTTTATATTGCATACTATGTAATCAGGGCACAGAGGAAATACTGAGGTCCACCCCTGTGTCTCTGGATCCTTGAATGCTCACAGACTCCTTTGGTTGATCAGTCAATATTAATTGCTTCTAAGATCAAGATTCCTTGATTACTTGTCCATTCTTTTATTGGATACAAGATGAACTGACATACTAAATGCTAAATGGAAAGTTGAAGAAAGCCTGCATTTTGGAAAAATAAGTAAAGTATACCAAACTATATATACAAATCAGTGCCCATCCCACCAGAAGTCTTAATTTGTTTATTTTAAGCATAGTGGGTGCTTAATATTGTATTCATGCATTTAATGAATACATGAATGAATGAGTAAAATAAATGACTAAATTTGAGATTTGGTATAACTCTTTTCTATATCTTGATGTATACATAGTCTGGTCTTGTTTTCTCACATTCTTCTTTTTCTTTTCCTCCTCTTCCTGGTTTTTCTCCTTCTGTTCCTTCTACTTCTTCTTGAATAAAAAAGTAGAAGATAACAAAGATCCTGAACTAATATTGTGACTCAGTCTTGTAGAATGTCTGAATTATTACTGATATGGTTTGGCTGGGTCTCCACCCAAATCTCATCTTGAATTGTAGATTCCATAATCTCCACGTGTTGTGGGAGGGACCCACTGGGAGGTAATTGACTCATGGGAGCAGTTACCCCCATGCTGTTCTCATGATAGTGAGTTCTCATGAGATCTGATGGTTTTATGAGGGGCTTTTCCTCTTTTGCTCAGCACTTTTCCTTCCTGCTGCCATATGAAGAAGGATGTGTTTGCGTTCCAGGCCTCCACAGCCATGCTGAACTGTGAGCCAATTAAACCTCATTTGTTCATAAATTACCCAGTCTTGGGTATGTCTTTATTCACAGCATGAGAAAGGACTGATACAGCTACTAAATTGTATTATCCTTGAATACCGAACATATTACTAATAATATGGAAAACTAGAGAAACTGAGCAAGACGTGTCCCTTCTGTCCTGACACATGCCTCCAACACCCTGCAATGCTATGATGACTTTCCAAGTGCTTAAGAGAGGCTGATTATATTTGAACAGTAAGGTTACATTTATTTTACGTCTCATTGTGAATACTAGTTCCAACTCTTAGTCACAACCAATTATTAGAGGAGAAGATCAGAGTTTTAATAGCATTATTATGTATGCTTTGTGTTTTAGTACACTTCCCAGAAGGTGGATATCACAACCACCACCACCACCATCACCATTTGTGTCTTTACTATTTGTGTTAGCCCATTCTCACATTGCTATAAATAAATACCTGAGACTGAGTAAGTTTTAAAGAAAAGAGTTTTAATTGGCTCACAGTTCTGCAGGATGTACAGGAAGCATACCAGCATCTGCTTCTGGGGAGGCCTCAGGAAGCTTCCAATAATAGAAAATGGAGGAGGAGGAGTCTCACATGACAGGAGCAGGAGCAAGAGAGACACGGGGAAGATGCCACACACTTAAAACAACCAGACCTCATAAGAATTCATTCACTATCACAGGAACAGGCCAAGGGGATGGTACTAAACCATTCATGAGAAATTGTCCCCATGATCCAGTCACCTCCCACCAGGCCCCATCTCCAGCATTGGGGTTTACAACTGAACATGAGATTTGAGTGCGGACACATCAAAACCATATCACCGTCTTCATTGAGATAGTGTTACTCTTGTCAAATTAATTGCAGTTTCCCTTCTGACAAGTCTTTGGTGGCCACAGAGGTTGTCTTCTGCTGTGTTGCATAAGCTATGGTCTTGAATACATCTCTCTTTGCGTTTCTCTGAGAAGTAGGGCTACAAGTAATGGGAAGCATGGCAGCCATCTCATTCTGAAAATTAGGTCAGTTTCACTGGCCTCTACTGGGGGTACATTTTCTGTGTGGTTTGGAACTGCAGAATCCTTATGTGCATGTGTGTGTCTATGTATATAACCAGACAGACAGACACACACACACACACACACACACACACACACACACACACACATATATATATACATATATATATATATATATCCTCTGTATATCCAGCTCCCCCAACATTGGCTCCTAACCATTCTGTACCCCTCCCCTTTGCCTTGATTGTATGAAAATATGCAGACAAGCTCATACATATTTCCTCCTTAACTGTAAATCTGAATTGAGAAATGATTTAAGGTCCAGTGTCTTAGTATCCTCTCTTAGTAAACAGGCCTAATTCATCTTACAGAAATAAACTTTGCATTGTCATTGCATAGCTGCCAGGTAGCTCCAGGCCTGATACCCATTGAGGGGAGTTGAATGATGTAACTTGTGCTGCACAGCCTGTGAGAGCAATTTGGGTGGTTTATGCCATTGGTTTTTATGTTCAGGATGAAAGCTCATGGAGAAATACAGAATACTATTATTATCTTCATGCTGACAGCTCCCTCTGGGCACCTACAGGTTTATTGCTAGTTGGAGGATCAACTTTAAAGGGAGATAACTTGGTGGTTGGTAATAACTGTGCCTTTTATGTTTCTTTATTCCAGGAACAGGGAAAAATTGGAGTTGTCTTCAATATTGGCACAGTTGACATCTCCATCAAAGAGGAGAGAACCCCTGTAAATGACGGCAAATACCATGTGGTACGCTTCACCAGGAATGGCGGTAATGCTACCCTGCAGGTGGACAACTGGCCAGTGAATGAACATTATCCTACAGGTACATGTTGTGCACTCAGTGGTCCTCCTCTTTTTGACTCTCTTTTTCCCACTTTACAATGGTGATTTTTCTAATGACTATCACCAAATTCTAAAACACAGAGTGAAGCACACATTCATGATTTTTGGTATGAGAAGATAAGTTATCTCTTTAGGACTTGATCCAGTATAGGGAGCTTCTGGAGACTTTACCAACTATGCATTGGACACTTTGTCAACCTTTGACTGGTACAGCCTGACTGGCTCATAGCAAAGACAGTTACTGCAGATTTTACAGGGCCTGCAGACGAGGAGGGGTGAAGGGAAAGAACATCGTTATCATGAGCTAGTGTCGATAATCCTAAAATGCTCAATTTGAAACCCAGACTTTGTGGTGCCATTGAGTCAGGTGTGGTTGAAGGTGCAGATGCCAGAGAGAGACTCTAAGAGGACATTTACTGAACTTGAACTGACACAGATCAAGTCATGGTAACAATGAGAGAAAAACTACTAAAGGTAGAATTGTATTCATTTAGTGGACTTTGCTAATTGTTTCTTCTCTCTCATTTACCCTAAGCCTGCCTTGATATTCAAAGGTGGGTCCTAGTAGTCATTTTCATAGCAAGCATGCTGGTATGGCAGGAAAAGGGGTTAATCATCTGTTTAAATTTTACAGTCAGGAAACATTCAGCAACAAATTCCCAGAGCCAGATGGCTGAGTCAAGGACAATGGGAGAAAAGGTTGCCTTCCTTACAAGAGATCATTCAAATAATCCCTCAGCTTTCCCTCTTGCCTCTCACCTCTCCCAGGAAGAATCCTGAGTGCTGATTGTAAGTGCCAGGAATGGAAGGGACAACCCTTCAGCAAAAGGCGGTTGGTTCGTAACTGTGCTGTCCCCCGATGGATGCAAGAGAATAGTCAGAACATTGCACTTCTCATTAATGTGGGCATCAAGTGACAGGCAACTCTCTCTCCAACGCACCAAACTCCCCACAATTTTCTCAACACTTTCTTCTCACTCCCTTTACAGTGAGGTGGGCACAGTAACAAAGCTTGAAGCACATTTTCAGACATCTAAGAACCACTAGCAAATAATGGTTACACTTGTGAGAAATATACAAAGTAAATGTGACCATTTGTAAGCCAAGACTTTTGAATGGCTTGGGGCTGCAATTGTACCTCCACACCTGACTCAGAATTAATTTTCTTTAAAAGCCTATCAGAAGTGTTTGTGTTGTTGGGTTGCTCACTAGTAGCTAGAGTTTCCCTATCTGTTTAAGAATTGTGAGATCATCTGCAAACAGCATGTAAGACCCCCAGGGAATTGAGGCAAAAAGCTCCACCCACTATTGATCTGCAACTCAGTTTCCATAAAACAGCCAGCTCAGCCATTGCTGGGGATCTCAGAATTTCTTAGATTAAGGGCACACAAATGCCCTTATGAGGTTATCTTTGAGCATTTGAAGAAAGTCAAAGTTATTAACAGCGTCTATGAATTTTTATCATCATTCAAATTCACTACACACTAATAGACTTAATTTTTAAATGCTTCTTGCCTAATCCCTGATGGATGGAGGAGAGGGTGAAACGGCCCAATATATTAAAAGCTGTTCACAGGCTCATAGAAAAAAATCAATCTCTGTCTCCATATGTGTTATCATTGGCCTTGCTAGTGCTGTTGAGGGGTTTGTTGTGTTTCTGTGAGGAATTTCAAAGAGTTCTAAATTGATGTTAACCACTTGCCTTGAGCCAATATAGAATACCACATATAGAATCCACATGTTTGCTGCCAGCAATGAGAAGGCCTACTTTAACAGTCATTTTAAAGCCACAGGTATGTAAGAAAATGGAGACTCTTGCTGTGTGCCTATCTTTTTGTGTCTTTAGTTCCACATTATGGGTTGCTTCCTATATGCTTTCAAAAGAGGATAAACCTTTCTCTAATAGCATGGCTTCCTCCTGCAGACTATTATCATTGGAAACTGTTATTTAGTAATAATATGTGTTATTATCACAGGACAGCGTACAGTATAGCATTTATAAGTATGGGCCTTGAGGTCAGCTGGCTAGAGTTGGGATCTTGGTTTCATCATTTGTGAGTTTAAGGCAGTTGGATTAAGACCTTGAAATGCCCTCAGCATTGAAATATTTGGTACGTCTAACTCCGCTGTAATTCAAAATACAGTAACACTGAACCATAAAATAAGTACAAGAATTTCTAAGAGTTTCTAAGAATCTTCTCCTCTGATGAGTTCTGTAATGCTTCCAAAATATGTTAGATTCTTTCTCCCCAAATTCTCATTTTGTAAAAAGTTATTGGACCTCCCTGAGGCCGATTGCTAATCTGGAAAACGAGGGTAATGAGAATACCTGGGTTAATGTGAAGATTGAGTGAGTTGGCCACATATACAATGCTCAACATAATGCTGGGACAATTAAGTCAATCCTTAATAAATGTTAGCTGTGAGGATTACCAACATTTGGCTAGCATTTTAAATTGGGACAGATTTTTGAATACAGATTTTTTCATTTTGATAATGAAGTACCCTATAAATTGGATAGGGTAGATATTTTTTATTCTCCATTTCAAATAAAAACAGAGACCCAAGGAGGTGCCATGCCCTTCCTAAGGTCATGTAGCAAGTGAAGGAAGAACTAGGACCAGATTTTCCTGTTTCCAGTTGGGCACAATTTTCACTATTGCTCCACCAGTGAATTGGGGGATTTTCTGAAAAAAAGTATAGCTAGAAATGAGCATTTTTCTTGTGTCATCTTTTATTTCTTTCTTTAAAGAATTGTCATATCTCAAAGGTCGCTTCCAATGATCACACAAAGGTGGTTATTGTGAGGTGTGGAGTCCAAAACGTTCATTTAAAAGTTTTATTGGCACCAGTGAGCCCAAGCTGTCCTCCTTACAACAATGGCAGTGCGCTCCCATGAAGCAGTTGAAAGAATACTGAGTATTTGAAGGAACTATCCCCTTACTTTGCTGCCTAGATTAAACAGTTGTGTTATAAACCAGAGATTGACTTTTATGCTCCACTCTGCCAGAATTCCTAGGAGCGGCTCCTTTTTGGAGCCTTGCATACCTTACTTTCTCTCTTGTCTGCTTTCCTAATTTAAAGTATCATGAGAACAATCTGGCAATGTTTAATTAATTTATTTTAAATCATAAGATCAAAATGCCCCCTATGTCTGGTCATATCAAACAACAAAGCCATCAACCTGGCGAGGCAATCTTGACACAGTTTCTACAAAAAAATGTGTCCTCTTTTTTTCTAAAGTCATTCTATTTTATCGATAACAGTACATTTAGAAATCACAAGGTTTTAGTCTCACTACTCACTTATTACTAATGCTTAAACAATAAAGACATACACAGTAAATGCTCCTATAGAACATTTACTTAAGTTATGTCACTCAGAGACCATGCTCTCAGGAAATTGTTTCTGCCTACCAGGTCTGAATGAATCAGCTGTGCATCAGGATGAATGGGTCAACTCCACAGTCTTCTCATGGGCATTTATGGGGCTCTCCTGAATTATCCCACCATGAAATATTTAGAACCCAGCTGGGCACAGGGCATGTAGCACTGGCTTTGTGAATCAGGGATGATACAGAATGGAAATAGTTCTATAGCAATCGGAATCTTTTATCACTAAATTCTGGGAGATAGAACTCAAAAGCAACTTCTTTCTTTGAACCTGAAAATAGAAAAGCTAAGAAACAGGAGAGGGAAATAAAAGAAGCATCAGCCCAGAGCTATCATCCAGGCACTGACAAATGTTCCTTATAAAGTCTCTGATTGTTGTCCCTACACAATGCAGTGGTAGGAACAAGGGAAGGGAGGTGAAAGGTGACTTGAGTATGAGGAATTAATTTTAGCCACAGTTCTAGGCCCCCTGGAAGGCTGAGCTGACTGGGATTGTTCAAGATCCTCTCTCTGCTGTGGGCAGGTGGCCGGTGGCACTGTCACTGCGATAAGATCCCTGAGCATGGTCCAGTAAAGGCTTTTCAGATCCTATCTAGGCTTCCTGGGAAATACAGACTGATGAGCAGCTCCAATCTTTGCACATGAGGGCATGCTGAAGAGAGCAGGGTCTCAACTAGCTTTTTTCTCGATACCAACTCAGTTGAAGTACTCTTGACAGAATTCCTCTTCTTCAGTCTTTAAAATGCTCACGGATGACCTGTGTTTAAATTCTATTTGATCACCTTAGTACCCGAAAAAGAGGTAAAAGTAGCTCCCTTTCAAGGATGCTAGATTAGAAAACTCTCTTTATATGTGAGTTCATCGAATTCCACTGAAACGTATCTTTATAGGGCTTGGAAGAGAAAACATTACTATAGTACTTGTTGATAATCAAAATACCTTCATATACATTGTTACATTTGAGCCTCACTCCACCCTGTGAGGGACTGGGTTTGGTATTATTACTCCTTCCATATCCATTTTAAGGTTACATTATGAAGGCTCTGAAAGGCTAAATAACTTGCCCAGTGTCACACAGCTTAAGGGGCAGAGCCAACAGTTTTCTACCCCGATCCTCAGACTACATAACCTCAAATTTTCTGCTCACTTGCCTATTCTTCAGAGCCATGATTTTATTAATAATGATAGTATTTCCTTTTGTAAAAAAGTATTCTTGGCTGAACGCGGTGGCTCACGCCTGTAATCCCAGCACTTTGGGAGACCAAGGTGGGCGGATCACGACCTCAGGAGATCGAGACCATCCTGGCCAACAGGGAGAAACCCCGTCTCTACTAAAAATACAAAACTTAGCCAGGCATGGTGGAGCCTGCCTGTAGTCCCAGCTACTTGGGAGGCTGAGGCAGGAGAATTGCTTGAACCCAGGAGGCAGAGGTTGCAGTGAGCTGAGATCACACCACTGCACTCCAGCCTGGGCAACAGAGCAAGACTCCCTCTCAAAAAAAAAAGTATTCTCAGATGGAAGGCTCTGCCTGGACTAGTCTAGTAAGTAAGGTTTTTCAATCTATTGACATTTGGGGCTGGGCACATCTTTGCTTTGTCTGTGTGTAAGCGAGGGGGAGAGGTACTATTTTGCCCATAGTAGGATGTCTAGTAGCATCCATGACTTTTACCCACTGGATGCCCCTATCATATTACCACAAATGCCAAATGCCCTCTCGGCAGCAAAATCACCCCCATGTAAGAGCTCCTGACTTAGAGAAAGTCTGCAATGTATTTTGTTGTAAATGCTCACCATGTTTTTGTAATTTAGACAGTACACATGGGTATAAGAAAGATTATTTTTGTGCACATCTCATCCTAAATTATTGAGACTTAAAAGGATTAAAAACAAGTCTATGTACTTGACATGATGCTGAAATTTCCCAGGCCTTGGGTTTTCATTAAATCCTAGCCAGGAGGTTTTCTTTCCTTTTCTTGATGTCTTTGCCTACAAACATTTGAGGCCTTGCCAGATTTGAAGCATGTGTTAAAACAAGCCCCATCTACCTGTTCATTCATCCGTTCAGGACTAGCGTAGCTTTCAGTTCAATAGGAGGAAAACCAGAGAGAGCTGAGTCCTGCAGAGGGGATAAGAAGTATAAATACAATCAAGAGGGAAAGCCATCTTTGAACAAGGTTTCAGGACTACAGAGACACAAGAGCAACTAGAGAAAGCCTCACTTAATGTGTTTGAACATTGTAAGGACCATTTTAAAACCATCTTACAAATAAGTTGCTCCAACATTCAGTCACAAAATGTATCAATTAATCACTCCAACTAGTGTGTCCTGAATATTCACACTGCTCACTAGTCATTCTTTCCAATTTGTCAGAAATGAATTAGGACTCACATGTTTGTGAGTTTCTATTTCCAAGGGAATTTCCACATTATGCAGTTGGTCTTTGGGTAACAAAAAATGTTGCAAACGAATGTTTTCAAGAGGCGCTTATATATACATATTTATGTAAATTAACAGTCTGCAACCTGGCTGAAATTGAGAATCCCCTGGGAAGTTGAATAAATTGCCAGTGCTTGGGCACTGGGCTCAGGTCATCTAATTTAACTGATCTAGGGTGTGGTCCATGGATCAGCACATGGGCTTCCCCAGAGAGCTTGTAAAAATGCAGACTCTTAGGCACCACCCCATACCTGCAAAATCAGAATCTGCCTTTTAACAAAATCCTCAGGTGCTATGAGTACACTGTAAATTGAGAAGCACTGGTGCAGGTATTTTTTTTTTTTTTTTGAAAAGCTTCTAAGGTGATTATGTAGCTAAGTTTGACAATCACTGATATGCAGAAGCCAAAAAAATGCCTTTTTCTTCTTTGAGACAGATTACCGGTACTGTTCAATATGGTAGCTACTAACCATATGTTGCTATTGAGCAGTGTGGCTAGTATGACTGAGATCCTGAAATTGTTTTATTATGTAAATATTATGTCCTAGGCACTGAAGGCTTAAATAATTCTCACTCCAACACTATGAAGCTATAGGTTAGAGGCTAGTATTAGCCAGTGCAGGACTACAGTATGCCATCTCTTATTTCCTTTTATGTGTTTTAAATCATGTAAACTATGGGCATTTACCTTCAGGTACCTTCTGAATTCATTTAGTGAGTTTTCATATTATACAATCACAGGAATAATAACTCCACCCTTTCCAAGCAGCTGTTGGAGAGGCAATAGAGAGTGATGATTAAGCGTGAGTTCTGGAGTCAGACTTTCTGGGTGTAACCAGGAGTTCCTGGCTAAATCACTCACAACCTGTTGAGAAGTTTCTCTATGCTTTGATCTCCATGACCATATATATGCATTTTCTCCCATTAAAACCAACTGAATGCTCAAATTGACATTTTATATAGGACACTTCACAAAAAAGGAAAGTACTGGCTAGAGGTCTGTTTTCTAAACAGACACGACAAACTACCCCTTCTTAAGCTATATTTGCATGCCGTGACAGCAGGGGTATGGTGCAAATCCATTAACAAGCTTGACGTTAAGAAGCTTGTTACATTACCCATAAAATGGGGATTGTGTTCATTGTTCTGTCTCAGAAAGTAGAAAGTTCTTCGAATACCTTAAAGCGTTGCATGAATAATTGTAGCTGCAGGTATTTTGTCTGGATTATCTGCCACCTGTATACATTTTAGGTTCAGTTTTTATCTTCAGAAGACTTTCTACACTGGTTTACTTATGAAAGGTGACTGTAGGTGACTTTAGGATTTTCCATCTTGCTTTCTCATCCTTCATGAAGAATTCCACAATAGTAGAAACGGTGCCAAAGTGAGGGACATGTGCACTGAATGAACACTTTGTTCCAGGGGTGTAGAAAGTGGCAGATGATGCCATTCACCATCTCTCAGCCGAATTCACCCAGGTGATGATGGCTGCTGTCTGCCAAGGATTTATGACATACTCCCAACTTCATGGTCAGCATCCTGCTTCGTCTTAAAACCACCCATTAGGACAGTGTTGGTCTTATTCCCATTTTATAGATTAGGAACAGTCTATGGGAGTTTAGCTTAGTTTGGGAAATGCTAGTGTTCAACCCAGGACCATCTGACTTAAGAGCCTTAATGTTTAATCAGTCACACTCTGACCCTTCCTTAGATTCTCTTAAATACCCTGGAACAGTTGCATATCCTCTGAATTCTGGGTTTAACTCAAATCTTGACAATTTAGAATTTTTCTCTTAAGTTAAATTCTAGAATTCTCCCCTCAAATTAAATCTCCAGTTTCTGCCCAGTCTAGAAGTCAGCATTTTCTTGGGCACCTATACACATTTGCCTTTATCTGTCTCATTGGTGAGGCCTCTGGAAGCCTTGTCAGCCTCTCTCCTTTTGTGATCTTGTTTTCCCTACCAGCGCCATATATATGCAAAAAGAAAGAGCTTTTAAATGAAAGTTTGTTTTGTCATTTAATGGTCTTGCTTGGGGAATGAGAGAGTGACAAGAAGGTGCTTAGTATTTTTTTTTCTTTAGTTTTTGTTTTATCAAGGAAACCTCCTTTCTTTGCTGTGAATTCCAAGCCACAAGATAAATAGCCTTGTGTCTTATAAGTTAAATACAATTACTGCCATCAAGCCTAGAGCCTTTTTCTCTCTCCCATAAATGTCTCTAAGAAGCTGATAAGCATTTCAAGGCAAAGTGGGGCTGAGACTAATGCTATATAACCAACCAGAAGACAAAAAGACCAGATAGAAATACATAAAACATTTGAGAGAAAGGGAACGCAGGGCACATAGAAACTTGCATCTAAAATATTAAGTTAATACATAGCTCAAGGTTATTTTTAAAGGAATTAAACAACACACACAAAGGAGCTTTTTATGATTATGAAGATTTACATCATAACAATTATAGTAATTAAAGATTATCTAGAATTCACTTGTGAACAGGACAATGCTTTTGGTCTACAGGGCTTCTGAGCAAAAGAATGATTTTGCTGCAACCTTCTCTGGGACTTGATGGTATGCACATTTGAGTCTGGGTCCTGGTTTACACTGTCCCATGTTTAGTAGACTATCTTGGGATTTAAAGAAGTTGGAATTTTAAAAATTAGAAGGCACATGATATTTATTGAGCCATATGTTAAATATTATAAATATTATAATCTAGGGACTCAGTAAAATGAATAATAAAGAATTTGAGGGTCACTTCTAGATATGATTTAACTAGGGATAAAAGAAAAAGAATTTAATTTCCATCCATAATGCATCTATTTTTATTAAATAATATCCTCTAAAACTTTCAAGATTAGAAATGCAGCACAGGCACACTTTATGGGATTTTAAAATTAAACTTATTTGAAATTGTATGACATAAATAAAAATATTAGTAACAGCTCTCTCTGTGTGAGGCATCTGTAATATACATTCTTCTGAATCAAAACAATCATCAATTAAAAATTGCATAATTTTTAAGCTGGTTAATGAATTACAAGTTTCCTTTTCCTGATTGTCACATGGAAGCTCTAGTTCAAGTAGTTAATACAAATTCTGGCCTGCAGAAGTTGTCTGTAATTATGAAAACTTAGAATTATTATCCCAGCCATAAAATACAATTACCCTGTACTGTTTTCCTCTGCCCTGGAGCTGGCTGAACACCAAGTGTCCAACACCCATGCAAGAGCATGGTTTTATTTGTAGGAAAAGTTTCTAAGTTCCAGTGTCTTCGATTGAAATTTTGCACAAGGTTGCAGAGTATATCTAGTTATTTAAAGTCTAAAAAGAACACTGAGCTTCTTTGAGAAAGGTGGTACATAAATATCCAATAATAATAATATATATTCACATACAGTATGTCATTTATAATTCTATAAAGCAGAGAAGGTAATGAAAGATGCTCTATACTGTAAATCACTCAATCGATTGTAATCATATTGCAGCTCATCTCAAAGAGATAAAGACCTTCCACTCCTCTAAAATCCCTGTCAATATCCCAGCAGGCTGAAGAGAGGGGAAAGGAGGTCAGAAGAGGAAAGAGGGAATGAGTCAAGGACAAAGAAGCACTTTTAATCTTCAGTTCATGGAGTTAACATGAATTTGACTGGATTCCCAGTGATATTTACAGTTTTTTCCATAAGATGCATTTCTTTTCCACATAGTACTTTTACAGCCTCTCAGTAAGTCCCTGATGCCCTCTGTTGGCCTTGATGGCATAGTTTGCTAAGTGCCAATGGTAGCTATATAGTACCACGTAAGAAGGCTTAGGGACTAAGTTTGTAAGTAGCAAATGTCAATTCAACAGAAGTGAAATGCTGAAATGTATATCAAATAATAGAAGTGAATTGATCATGAGCTAACAAAAAAAATTATATTGTACTTTGAAACAGCAGAAACACTGTAAAAGTCTTTTTACTATCTATCTGCTATTGCCTTTAATGTAAACAAGTATTCTCCTATCATCAACAGGATAGGTCTGAGTGGAACCATTTTTTAATGCATTTATCCATTCACCTTCATTCACTATATAAAAATTTGTTCCACATCTACTTTATATGTGAATTTGTACTAGGTGATGGGTATATGTTGAAAAATAAAACACAGCTCCTGACCTCAAGGATCCTCTAGTGTAGTTGAAGAGAAATACAGGTACACAAGGGAGACATTTAATACCTAAATTTTATGAGCCATTATTAAGTGCCAGACTGGGATACTGAGTTCTTGTATTAAGTCTTTGTAGTAGCCCTAAGGGGTAGATACTACTGTTATCATTATTTCACAAATGAGAACTTGGAGGCTTCTCCCAGGGTCAAGCTAGCAAATGAATACCTAGAACTTAAGCCTGTATGCCTTGGAAGGCAAACCCAAAGCTCCTGTACACTGCACTGTGTTGAACCTAGAATTCTACATAGTGAAAGAAGGTGCTATTATTGAGGTGAGGTCTAGCTTCAGTAGCAGGCACACATAAAGGCCTGATGGAGTCTGAAGACCAGACGGGGACAAGCATGGAATAAAGTTTGGGATGTGACCTTGAATTACCTGGAACAATGCTAATCAGCTTGGCTCCCCTACCTAGTGTGACAGATGACATGACAACTTGTACCTTTTACACTGAAGAAACTAATGGCCATGGAAATCTGTTTTACTTAAAAAAAATTTTTTACGGTTTTATTGAGGGGTGATTGATCGGCAAAAAATCCTGCACATACTTATTATATACAATTTGATGCATCTAGACATGTGCATGCACCTGTGATACCTTCAACATAGTCAATGTAATAAACACAGGCATCATACATTATTTTACTTAGTGTCATTTCCCCAGTGGTTCCAAAGCAGAAGTATTAATCTCCCTCTCTTATGGATGAGTAAACCAAGGTTCAGGGAGGTTGAGCAGCACATTTGCTGTGGTCATGTCCACCAAGGGTCAGCTCTGAGATTGCACACTGATTTGTTTGCCCTCACACGCTCATCCCCATGTTACCCATTCCACTTTTCCAACTGTCTTCCAGAGCACTCCAGTTTACAGTATATACAGAGCTCAAATTCACTTGGTTGACAGATATAAATTCACATGCAAATGTACTATTATTATTCTCTACATCCCAGCACATGCAGAACACTCTGTAATCCCATTATTAAACGTTTACTAGAAACGTGCTTCTGCCTGATGCACAATTGCCAGCCTCAATGTTTAATTAAACTAGATTTGTTTTCATTTTAGTCACATTAGAGAAATGTGGTTTTCTCAGAGTTCAGTGGTGAAATCTTCATTTCAAATGCCTCCAAGTATCTGAAAACTGTGTATCCCAGAGGAAGGGATGAGAGTGTTACAACCTATCCTTGCATAAAATATTTTAGGAGAACAATATTAATAACAGGTAAGACTGGGATACACTATTTGTTCTGGAATCCTCATAGCATCCTGGAAAGGGGTTCTATTAATATTACCATTTTAGAGATGAGAAAACTAAGACTGAGTGGTTAAGTAAAATACTCCAGTGTTGCACAGCTAATAGGTGGCAGAACCAGTGTTTGGATGTAGACAAGGAAATCTTGATACCTTTATTTAGATTAGAGATCACCAAAGCTTTCCCCCAAAGGTCAAATAACAAGTAGCATGGGCTTTATAATCCTATGTTATAAATATTATATTTGGCTATTTAATAAACTTTAATAGTAATATAAATATAAATATGATTTGCATGTCTTTGTTTCAGTTATTCAGCTCTGCTGTTATAGTGCAAAACCTACTATAGACAATACATAAATGAATGGGCACAGCTTTATTCTAAGAAAACTTGCTTTACAAAAGCAAGCTGTGATGAGCCAGATTTGCCCATTAGTTGTAGTTAGAAGGACCTCTGATTTAGATCACAGATAGTAGGAAGCCTACAGCTTCAAAAGTATTTGGAAGCCTATGGTTTTTACTAATTCATCAGCTTTATTTTGTGAATTGTCTTATCTCTGTTTGGAATGAAGAGAGCAAGAGAATCTCTTAAGTGGATGACTGAAATCCCTAGAGACACACAGAATAGTACTACCATGTATAGTGACATAGACGTACTGGTGAGGTTAATTCAGGACAAAGAGATAAAGGAATACAATACATAAGAGCCACAGGCACTGCATTTACCTATAGTTAAAAATGACAAACAACAAAACAGCTAAATACCATTTTTCCAATTCAACACCAAAGACATAGATTCAATTCTGTCTTTATTTATATTTTGCCATACCTTGTTTAGAGCAAGATTTGAAGATGACAAACAGAAAACATTGTTTCTTTAATTCAGTTACTTTACTTAGTAAACTGTGGTGATTTAAATACACCCCTCTCTCCTAAAAAATAGTGCATACTTTTCTTTTAAATTCAAGAATTATGATTAGCCACCCTAGTCTATTTCTCATAGCCCTTATGCATAAAGGTGCCAGCTGATGCCTCACATGGATATTTTCTCCTACCCACTCCCCGATACGTCTGTCTTCTAATTCTCAGAGAGCAGTGCTCTCATTATCTCAGCATTGGTTGTCCCTGTCTTGTTGCTGAGAGCTTCCTGTTTGAGCTTCAGTTACATTTTCCAGCCATTGATCTGCTGTTCTGAGGATGGACTAGCCCACTTTAGAAGTGGCTCAGCCCTCTTCCTGCTATTGAGTTTTAGAGATTTTAGAATCAGATCCCCTGTTTTTTAAAGCAGCAAGACCAGTCTATCAGTTTTTACAGATGTACATATGCCTAAAAGCATGTAGTGTTTAAAATAAATTTTGACCTACATCCTCCTATTCCCTACCACCCCTGGTAACCACCATTATACTTTCTCTTTCTATGTATTTCCCTTTTTTTTTTTTGGTTCCACATGTAAGTGAAATTAAATTTTTTTTTTCTGTACAAAGCAATAAAGGATGAATAAGTCTAGAGAGCTAATGTACAGCATAAGGACTATATTTAATAATATTGTATTAATAATTTATATTGATAATTTGCCCAGAGAGTAGATTTTAGGTATTCTCACCACAAAGAAGGAAGGAAGGAAAGAGAGAGAAACAATTAGTATATGAGATGATGGGTATGTTGCTTTGCTGGACTACAGTCAATTCAGTGTTTATAGCGAGATTAAATATACCAAAACATCATATATACCTTAAATATATACACTTGTTAAAAGCCAAACTGAGGCACACTGGGTTTTTATTTACAAAATAGGGACCCCCTTTGCAGTTTGCTGACCACAGTATTGACTACAATTAAGTTATTAAAGTTCTAACTACCAGAATAGAAAGCATATACCACCAGATTTGGCTCTATAGCTCAATAAAAGTGGCCACAGTTTTCTTAATCCTCTTTTAAAAAGGAAACAAACATAAATATTAAACTGTACAACTTAGGTTTTTGGAACTTTCTGACTTCATTGACTGCATATACATAACAGAAATATAAGTTATAATAAAATATAAGAAATAAACAGCATCCTTGACAAGCATTGACTATAAATAATTTACTTTTATAACAAAAGAAAAATATCATTTACTACTAACTTTGAAGATTTTACTTAGAAATTTTTTATTGAAACAAATGTGATTTTATTAAGATATGTTTTATACTGGTAATATGATTATTATTCTCAAAGGGTGGATTTCCAAGTATAATTAAACAAAATGATATGTGGGAGGAAGAAGATTTCAGTATCCTTGACAGAAAAATAAATCTAAGATAGATATAAATGTAAAATAAAAGTAAATCTAAAATCTTAGACAGCCAAGGTTTAGAAATCTTATTACTTCATTTTTATACCTGTATAAAACTGTTGTGAGGTGCTGACTGTTTCAAATAAAATAAAAATTTATGCAAGTAAAATACAAGCTAAAATAGAACTAAAATGCTTTTAGACTTTCAAAATGAATAGCTGGATTATTTTATTGAATTTTCTCTGTGGTATGGGTGTCACTGGAGCTCTAGAATTGGTAAAAATAAAGGCAATCCACAGAAAGAAAATATATTGTTTTCAGGGAACAATTGAGCTCTCCTGAAGGAGGCAAACCAAGTGAAATCTAATAGTCTTGCTTCATTTTGTGACTTTCTCCCACTATGACCTCAGAATTTTGAGCTTCAAGTAGGTCTATAAAGGGAATTTTGGAATACTCTTAATAGATCTCTTCTTGAAATAAGTCAACTAAACTGAGTGAGGTGCTTTGCCAACACATTAACTGAGAGTCCTGACCAACCTTAACTCCAGACCTTCATGGACAATTCTCTTGTTTTATTTCAATTTTCAGTAGTTGTGCGTAATTCCTCTAAGAGACTTGTTCCAAGCCAACCTTCCTAGTGGTCTTGTTGAAATGAGATAGTGGTTGTCGGTATCTGTAATGAACACATAGGCCAAAACAATATTGACTATTCAGAAAGTAAATCTAGCTTATTCTGTGCCTGCATAATTATGTAACTGTAGCTTTCTATCTGGTTACCGTGGGTTTAAATTTCCGATCAAATGAAACAATCAATATATTGTACTTTGTTCCTCCCTCTTCTGGCTCTGATTCTTTGCTTTGTGCCACCTTCACTCCCATTCTTCCAGTCTCTCCCTACTCCGCTGGCCTCTGCAGCTACTCAGAATAAGCAAGCTGTTGACGAAAGGGACCAAGAATTTGAGCAATTACTGTATACTTTCATATCTCACTGCCATTTGGAAGTAAAGTCCCAATTGACATAGCCAAACTGTAAGGACAGAAGCAACTCTAATATCTGCTTTTCTTTGTTTATAGAAACTGCTCGAATTCTCCTCTAAAAGTATTCATTAAGCGTGCTTCTCTATAAATTTCTGTGGTAGAAACTGAATAATAGGACTTGAACCGTTATTCAGTCAAACCACATTTAAATCCAACAGGTGAAGTAAAGAGGAAATCTACATATGTCTTTACTCACTGTGTTTATTATATATCTGCTGTAATTCACAATCAAAAGTAAATCTTTGGATAGCCTTCTTGAGTTTTGGTTAGAGGAGAAATTTCAGTCCTTGTTCCGAAGTCCAACCACTTGTGAGGATTCCAATGTGATTTTTAAGAGCTGCCACCCCTGATCATCAGAAATAAAAACACAAAACCAAGAAGACTGCAGACTTTTTTCTCACCTGTCCACCTCTCGTCCTAATTATACCTTATACTTATTAATGTTGTAAGTGCTTTTTGACAGGACGGCAATGGTACCTCAATAGATACTGCATGAGCTTGAGTAGGCAAATCAAGCCACTCAAAGGGCTTCTTTTAATCTCTTGGATCATTATTGCAAAGATAAAAGCAGGTTTCTGAAGGAGTGATATTCAAAGGAACCTAGTAATTAGGATGGTGAAAATAGTAGGTCACCTGGCCATTTCCCTGCTCGGTTCAGACGTTTCTATACAATATGGACTAGTTTAATTTTATTCGTCTAATTTAAAATGAGAAACTTTATCTTTCTTCCACCAAGATAATAGATCTGTCTGATTTCTCCTCTTTGACTTAAATTTTTTTTTCCTTCACATCTTTTATTATTAGGGATGTCAGTTGAAATTATTTTGAATAGTTTCTTTAAATCATGGATTTTTTTTCCTTATATCTCACATCTAGGGGCTATTTCTTGTTGCAAGGTGCAAGGTTCCATGGCACATACAAAAGCATGCTTTCATTTGAGATATTTATAAAATCTCTCCACACATACATACCTAGCAATGGGAAAATACAAGAAGTACTGCCTTTGCCCTAGCACGTACTTAATATTCAATGAATACCTTTAAATGTAAAATCACCTATAATCATTAGATATATATTTTTAATGTCATATTAAATATCTAAAAGAAGGAAGTGGCATTGCTATTTTATGTATATATCTCAAATGTTATAAAGGTTATAAGAACCTTATTGAACATCAAAAGCTTCAAAGCTAATAGTTTAATAGTTTGTTGGATACCTGCATCTTTTGAGGTGGCCAGTAGTTGTCAACTTTTTGAGTATTCTTGAACACTTAAGATTTGTCAGTGTTTGGTTTCATTGTGTGTTGAGGAGGGAATTATGGAAGTGGAATGGAGTAAAAAGCTTAAAAAAGAAAAGCACTGCTTCTAAGGTGATTTCAGTTTCATAGGAAAAAATACCTTAAGGACTAATATTCAGTGCAGAGTAGTGGAATCTGGATGCCAGATAAGTATTTAACATTTGTGGATAATTTAACAGCATCATTTGGCTGCTTTCTTAAAAGTGTTAAAATCCCTAATTTAAAAAAAAAATGCTATTCTGACCAACACATTTACAACGTGAATAATATTTGAGTCATGACATAACTATAAGTTACTTGCACTGATTGATTGTCACTTGAGTTGTAAATCACAGCATTTAGCAATGTTAGTTGTCCTTACTTTTGTTAACCCCTAAGTCCCTGGATCTTGATCATTTTTGGGTCTTTGCTCTAGAGTCTTGCTGCCATTCATATGCTACAGAAATGTCACTCAAATATCAGCTATAACATTCTAGGGAAATGATTTCTAAACTCTTCTTAATGAGTTTAAAAAGGCTGCTTTTTGCTAATCTATAAACTTTAAAAGGGGCTGAAAAAAGCCAAGGTTGCAGGCTGGGCACAGTGGCTCACACCTGTAATCCCAGCACCTTGGGAGGCCGAGATGGGTGGATCACTTGAGCTCAGGAGTTCAAGACCAGCCTGGACAACATGGCAAAACCCCATCTCTACAAAAAATTTTTAAAAACATTAGCCAGGTGTAGTGATACATGCCTGTAGTCCCAGGTATTTGGGAAGCTGAGGCAGGAGAACTGCTTGAGTCTAGGAGGTGATGGTTGCAGGGAGCTAAGATCCTGCCATTGCACTCCAACCTGGGTGATGGGAGTGAAGCTCTGTCTCAAAACAAAGTAGAACAACAGAAAAACAGGTAAAGCCAAGGTTGTAATGTAGAACTGGTGTTTGTTTTTTTTTGTCTAGTTTTGATTTTTAATCAGTGTTTTGCTTTGTTTTCATTGTTGTATGTTAGTAGGAAATGTGGTGGAGGAATGCCTTTTTAGTATAAGTATAGGTAAGGGTCTTCATGACCAGTATTCACAGGGCATTCATACCCTGCAGGGATATAAATGGTTCTGTTTTGTTTTGGAATTTGGGTTAAGGATGGAAGTAAAGGCCCTGTTTGCTCAGAAAGAAAGAAGATAATCCTTCAATGCTCTTCATGAGATCGTGTATGGAATGAAAAATTCATTGATGGGGTGAGAGGTCTCAGTGCCAGAAAGTCTTACTAGTAAATTCAGAATTCAGCCTGCTGTTCTTACAGATCTTCTGTTTACTTCTCATCCAAACAGTGATGGAAAAAGGTCAGATAAGTAGCTCCTTGTCCCTTTAGGGAACTACTTAACTACTGTTACTGCCTTGGAGTCCATCCCCACCTCGTTCCCTTCCTTTTCCCTAGTCTAAGTCTGAATCAGGGATCGGAGAAGCATCGACACATGCATCGACCTTTCTCCAATTTTCCTTCTCTTTCCCAGCTCCCTCACCCTTACCCTTTCGCTGTCCTCTCAGGAACGGCACTGTTGCATCTCTTCTTTTGGATTTGGTAATTCTTTCCTTAGAAAGATGAACAGGGCTAAGGACAGGTAGCAGGGGCCCAGCTGTCCACGTCCCCATCCCTGGACCCTTAAGGCTTTTGCCGCACAAACCCCTTTGACTCTGGAGACTGCAACAAAGCTACCTCTCTCCTCCTGCTGAGCCTTGATGGAAACACTCATAGGAGAGGGTTTTTCTTTTGCCCACTCTCAGATCCCTGTTCTTCCTGAATCTCCTGACTTCCTGGCTATATCATTTAGGTTCATTTCATAGCAAACCACTCCAAAACTTTGTTATTTATTGGCTCACATTTCCATGGCTCATGTGGGTGTTTATTCTCTTGTGAGTTAGCTTGGATAGAGCTAGATGATTTTGATGGCCTCATTCACTCCTCTGGGCCCTCAGCTCAGATGGCTAGGTAGGTTCACATGGCTGGGTTTCTTTTCTCATGGAAGAGGAGCCCAGACTGGCCTTCTTGACATTGCAATCTCAGGTGTAGGCAGCAGGCAAGGGCAAGCATTCATACACCAATGGCTCTTCAAGCCTCTGCTTATAACACATTTGCTAGTGGGCCATATGCCCAAGCAAGTCCCACAGTACCGAGACCAGCTCGGCCATAGAGACCCCCACCCAGGCGGCGCTCAAGGAATTGAGAAGCAGACCCCCAGATGGGGGCCAACAGCCTTCTGAGCTGAGAGCCTCAGGGGGCTGGTAGCATTCTGGGCTGAAGGGCGTCAAGCAGACTCTGACCCACGTATTTATTCTCTCTAAACAGGTGATGATTATTAACAAACAGATGTTCAGTATTTTCTCATAACACAAAAATAAACCAGGTAGGCAGCTGGTGCCTGCTTACCACTGATCACAGACAAACTAAAAAGTATTCTCCATGAGGGAGCCCTGGGGGCAGGGTCACATATGCCATGCTTAAAGAATTGTTTTAACCGGTATATATGATATTTATATAATGTCTTGCCACTTTAGAATGCCTCAAATAGTTTTACACTTGGTGGGGGGGGCAGGGGGTGGCTAAGTTTTCCTTGCCATCGTTCTTCCTAGCAAACAATATATTCTATCATACACTCAGCATTTCTCAGCAATCATATATTTAACACCACAGCCCACCCAGAACCTAAGGGTGAAAAGATGGACTCAAACTCTCATGAGAGGAATAATAGTCTCACTGCCAAGAGACATAGATTTTGAAATGGGATTGTAGCTGTTTTTTTTTTCAATGTAACACACTGGAAAAGAAGAAAGGCTCTGGTTCTGATCATCATGTTTCCCTAGTAAACTTTCTCCTTCCAACCCTGATGCAGGTCTCCAGCTGAGGTTGGCAATCGGTGACTTTCACTAAGCCATCGTCCCTTCTTTTCTTTAGGACATGGCTTTTTGAAATTAATCTTGATTCTTTCTGCCATTTCCCAAGACTTCCATTTTTTTCCCCGTTTTTCTCTGTATATCTGATCATTTTGCTTTAAGTCAAACCAATTGATTTTTAAAAAATTAGATGTTCATTTTAAAATTATCCTCATTCATGTTCCCTCTGGATGCTTTCAAATAGTTTAAGATCTATCAGTGTTATTTATAAAATGTGTTATATTTGTATAGGGTATGTTCTCCGTTTCCTCTTTTCTTCTTTTCTTTTTAAACCAAGATAGTTATGTTATAAAACAGCTCCCATGCTGATCCATACTTTTCTCTAGACATTTCTCTGAGCTCAGTACTTTGTTGTTTATCATTATCCTTTATAGCCAGATTTGAGGCCATGTTGCAGTTCTCACAAACAAATCAATTTGAATTAATTTGCCAAGTAGAGTTAACGAGGCATTGTATGAATTCAAGATATACTATGACTATTGCATTCCCTGAGGTTATTTCTTCTCTGGGAAAATTTTGATTCTTGTATCACATTTTAATAGTGTATATCTGACCTTTGAATCTTGCACTAAATGATACATGGCTGCCAGCTGGTTTAATTTTTGAAAAGCCTGAAAAATTCTATGCAGCTGAACAAACAGGAGCATAGACAATTCTTTAATTAATAACTATGGGGAGAGAGAGTTGTCTTCAGGATCGATACTCTCTGATGCTTACCTGTGCTAGGAATTCTTTGTCTAATGATGTTCTAAGCAGAAGTTTGAGAAACATCAAAATAGGGAATATATATTTCTTAGATGGTCTTTGAGGTCTCCACAACCTAAAAATTATGGACCCCTTCTCTCAAATTATAAGCTGTAAATCCCAGCAAACTCTATTCCTAGAAACTGTTTTTGTTTAATTATAAGGTGGGAAAGTATTTACTCTAAGAGGGACCTCAGTGATTACGCAAAATTCCTTCACTCCCTGCATCTACATCTGCCACTAATATATTCTTTAGAAAAAAGAATTTCCTTCAAACTATAAAGAGCAATTTAAACAAAATAAGAAAATTAAATCTCCTCTCACCTGTCACACAGGTGAGGAAATGGTAATACAGTTCTTCAAAGAGAACTGTAACTTCTGGGTCTTAGATGAGTAACGTTACAAGTGCTTAAGGAACTTGAATTCTAAGCCCCTTTAATGTTTGCTCAGAATAGAAAAGTAGTTTGGGAAAAGTCCTAAATTTTACATCGCATAATAGGATGGATCTCTTAAACTTGGGACTGATATATCAGACTTCTCCAGTGTTTCATTTGACCAAAAAGTTGGTATACATTTGCTAGATTTAACAAAGAATATGGTGATGGCTGGGAACTAACCTGGGCTCATTAAAAAAAAACAAAAAACAAAAACTCGTGCACAGTGTAGTACAGAGAACTATGAAGGGATCTTAAAGAGACCTGCCTGTGTGGTCCAACAGTTAATGCTTTCTGATTACGCTGTATCTATTGCTGTGTAACAAGTTACCCTATCAAGTTTGAGGTAAACTTTAATAAAAGTAACATTTATGATCTCACAGTTTCTATAGGTCAGCATTTGATAGCAGCTTCATTGAGTGATTCTGGCTCCAGGTATCTGATGTGTTGCAGTTGGTATGAACTAGGGCTGCAGTCCTCTGCACAGTGGAAGATTACCTGGAAATCTTTTAAAATCTTTCACTCACATGGATGTTGACTAGAAGCATCAGTTACTCTCTGGCTCAGTTCCTTGCCTTATGTATGTTTCTACAGAACTTCTTAAGTGTCTTCATGACACAACTCTAGCTTGCTCGAAATGAGTGGTCTGAGAGAGAGAGAGCTTCTTATGACTTAGTCTCTAAGACCACACACTGTTGCTTCTACCATATTTTACTCTGTAGAATCAAGTCACTGAGTCCAGCCCACATCCAAGGTTGGAGAATCAAGCCTCGCCTCTTACACAGAGCAGTTTCAAAGTATTTTTAGGTATTTCATAGCTCCATCATAATCTTCCTGTTCAGGGACTAGAATGAATGCACAAAAGATATGCTTATTAAATTTGCAGATAACACAAAGCTAAGAGAGGTATCTCCTACCAGAAACAAAAGTCTTAAAGGTAAACATTTTCTTATCATGTCTGAATACTGTTATGAAACAAAAAGAATACATTTAATGAGACATGATTAAATACCTGTTTGAAGTTCATAAAGTGTGTTGCATGAATGCAACATAGCACAATTTTGGGGGGAAACCATTCAACTAGAAACTGTCTTGAGTTTTCGTTTGAAACAAGCCTAATAATGTGGTCCTGTTATGACATGGTTGTTTAAGCAACTGTTGAAAATCAGTATACTAGCCAGGTCTCCTGTGGGTGGTGACTGGAACAGTGATTGTTACTTTTAGATCCTTTGGGACTAATAAGTTCATTCTTAGGCATGGGATTCAAGGTTGGTCTAAAATGCCTGTAATTTATAAACACCGGCTATTCTATAGGATCTAAATGGAAGGATTATATGGCGTAAGTTTATGGAGCATCAGAGATATTAATAATGGTGTGACTTTCCTGTTCACGGGATAAAAATGCTCCTGTGTTATGCAGTGAAATTGTCCTCCCAAACCTCTCTGTCCTCTGAGCTGTGTGGGGATGCCACATGTGTATGTTAAAACGAACACATTTTTGAAAAAGTCAAATATTCTGGCAGTCTGCCTTCAGAAACATTTAGTTTGATGTTCTCTACTTTGACATAAAAAAAACAAACATGAGAGAAATGAAAGAAGATGAGGATGGGAAGTGGGAGGAAGAGGGTAGATAGAAATGAAAGAAAGCAGTGACATTACAGAGAAGTGGAGATCACACGGAGGGTGGACACGCGGGAAGGCATGGATCATGGGGAAGAGTGAGCCCCAAAATAACACTGTGGCTTTTCAACAAGGAGGAAGTAAGTGATAAGAGGAAAGGCACCCGGGGAAATCTTGAAGGGATCATATGTCAAACAGCTGAAGAGCAAACATTAAAAGCTTTCTTTTGAAAAGGATATTTGACACCAAATATTCTGTAGGGAAGTAATTCTTGTGGAGTTTGCCTTCTTTTTAATTTAACTCTTCTGAATCAGGTACTTGTTATAACAATAGTAACAAATCATATATTGAGGGCTTATTATGTACCACACATTTGCAAACTGCTTTACATATATTTCCTTTGAATTCTCACAGCAATCCCATGTTGGAATTATTATTAGGATCACCTTTAAATATGAAGAAACTGGCCAAGCGTGGTGGCTCATGCCTGTAATCCCAGCACTTTGGGAGGCTGAGGTGGGCAGATCATCTAAGGTCAGGAGTTTGAGACCAGCCTGACCAACACGGTGAAATCCCATCTCTACTAAAAATACCAACCAATTAGCCAGTTGTGTTGGCATATGGCTACAGCTACTCAGGAGGCTGAGGCAGGAGTATCACTTGAACTCGGGAGGTGGAGGTTGCAATGAGCTGAGATCCATTGCACTCCAGCCTGGGCAACAGAGTGAGACTTCATCTCAAATAAATAAGAAGAAACTAAAGCTTAAAATGTACTAAGGCATGGCTACAACTAAGCATGTTTACCAGAAAGGAACTAGACAAAATTCAGACATTGAAATCAACCACTGTAGCATCAGTGCACATTTCAGAATAATTACAGAAGGAAAAAAAGTGACAACAATTGAAGAAGGAAAGCACATTTCATAGTTTATGTTTTGTTAATTTACAACATGGCATTTGTGAGAGGGGCTCTTAAAAAACTGGTGCCAGGTTGACTTGGCATGCTGAAGAAAGTTTGATTTGAAGTTGCTTGAAAATATTCTCTTAAATTATAGGAATGAAAATTTTGCAATCACCTGGGCCTGGTTTTATTAATCTAGGGAATTAATTAATCCTGTGATTGAAAGTATCCTTGATAGATGAGGAGAAACCCCAGGAGAAATGAGCTTCAGGAATTGAGTTACAAATGGCCTCAAAATACAGAGAAAGGATAAAGATTGGTGATATACGTTGCAATTATTGCATTAAGGTAAATTCATTTTATTATCAATATCTCATCAGAAATGGATATTTGATTTGTTTAGGGTATGAAAGAGAAGTCTAATATTAACACGTATGCAAAAAACATGTATATTTGACCAGCAACAAAGGTCAAGGAATAGGGACATGATCATTTGGACAGCTGGACGTAATATACCAGGGTTACATCTCTAGCATGGTTCCATTCCATTCCATGGTCTGTAAGATATCTGGACATGATAGGCTGCACACGGTGGCTCACACCTGTAATCCCAGCACTCTGGGAGGCCGAGGCAGGAAGATCATGAGGTCAGGAGTTCAAGACCAGCCTGGCCAACATAGTCTCTACTTATAATACAAAAAGTAGCCAGACATGGTGGCATGTGCCTGTAGTTCCAGCTACTTGGGAAGGCAAGGCAGGAGAATTGCTTGAACCCCAGAGGCAGAGGTTGCAGTGAGCTAAGATTGCACCACTGGACTCCAGCCTGGGCAATAGAGTAAGACTCCATCTCAAAAAAAAAAAAAAAAGCTCAGATATTTGGACATGATAACTAAATGTCTACAGGGTCATTAATGAGAGAATATAGGCAGAGGCTAGAACTCAATGAAAATATTGAGACTGAAAAAGGTTTCAGAAGACTCTCTGGGCAAGGATATACCCTCACTTCCTTCCCCATGCAGTTTAAACCTCTTTACTGGGAGAAATAACTTACATTTCTAAGCCTTAGATAAGTGTTAGGGAAAGATCCTAAGAATTAAATCACAGACTCTCTCAATTCCCAACCTCTTTTGGCTCCCCACAAGCCAAGCCCTTTCCTGAGTTACTGCATTTAATTTGGATAAAACCATGCAACATAGATATTACCTTTGTTTTGTAATAGATGGAGACACCAAGACTCATCTAAATTAAATAAATTGCCCAAGTTCACAAAACCAATAAATGTCTGATTGGACTTGATTCAAAGTTTGTCTGACTCCATAGCCAATGTTTTTTTCACTCATTTTTGGGCCATCTTTGCTTAAACAGTTCAACTCGCACGGTCTAGAGTTGGTAAATCTATACTACAACTTTAATTTAGAAAAGAAATGCACTGTCTTCCCATATATGTTTGACATTATCAGAACATATCCAGAAGACACTTAGAGGTGAGCTTTATCAGCCAACTCAGTGTATGTCAGGATGATTTGCACTTCTTTCCAGGGTCTGCCTGGCTCAAGGAACCACTTAAAAAGCTCCCTTACTTAATATTGCCCTTGTGCTATGGGTCTATTCATTTGCTTCCCCCAAGCGGATCAGTTTTCTGTTCCAAGACATTAATTTATTTACCTTGGCACGTTAAAGGATCAAGACTCGAAACATATAAATAGTTCTTTTTCCTTCTACCCCAAAGGTGTGTACTGAGGATGAATGAGATGGTGCTTATATAATTGCATTTTGAGCTCTTTGGTCGAAAGACACTTCATAAATACAAGATACTCGTTCTTTGCTGAGATCCATCTATCACTTACAAGTGGCCAAACATTCTGGATACCCTTTGGGTGCGCAACACCTCCCTCTCTGACTCTAAGAGAGTTGGTCTGGGACAATGCCAGAAATGTGGCTAGAGCCAACCCCAGAGTTTCTGGAGTCCCCTTCCTTTAGTGTGATATATTTTCTTTGAAACATAGAAAGTGTTATTTGGTGAAAGACACATGGCAAGAACCTCTAAACTGCCCAACTACTTGAGGGCAGCAGTACGACTACATTGATTTTCTTTTGCCTCTGGCTCTGATACACAGCATTTGTTCTTTGACTGTTCATTAGACTCACAGTCTGATTGTTTAATGTCAACAAAGCAATGAAGAAAAGTTTTTTTCCTTTATATTGGTGCTCAAGACAAAATTCAAAAATACCTTTGGCATTCATTTTGCACAGATGAATGTTGTTAGGATATTCCTGTTAGCATGTCCACGTGCTTGACAACATTTCAGGTGGTATTAATAGTCTACCTGCAAGAAAGTGCTTTCTGCCTGCCTGGTGCAAATTGGCAGAACCTTTAAGCTACTCTTTCTCAACTTAGCAGCAGTATATCATCATTACTTGTGGCTGGACCAAGAAATCACATTTGTCAATGCCTGAATTGCTCTTTTACTTTCAGTGGTTTTAGAAATCCACTTTGTTTTGGAAATGGGCTTAGCTGAGTATATTTTAAAAGATACAGAAATATATAATGTGATAGATATTTAGGATGTTACATTTTCTATGGTCAGTTGATCTTTGCAAAAGGGCTTTTGTGGGATCAAGTAGGACAGGGTCATCTTTTGAATGAAGAACTGATAAGGAAGTGAGACGAGGGAACCACACCATGGAACGAATGTGCCTGCTTCTGAGCCTTAGAAAAGAGTCATAATAATAGTTTAAATATGCTGTACTCCCTATTATTCCATACTAAGTCCTGTGGCAAATTGAGAAATGGGGAAACTGAGGCCAAGTGACTTGCCCAAGATCACACAGCTAGTAAGTGATAAAGTGAGTACTCAAAACCAGGCTTGTCTCCAGAGCCCATCATCTTAACTCCTATGCTGTATTGATGATGGCTTTAAGAGTATTAGTATACATTGTAATAAATAGGACCCATGTTTAGACCAATAAAGTGTAAGCATAGTGTTGTAAAAGTTATGTTCCATGCTGTACAAGAGTTCTGTTTTTCAGTTTTTCACTTGAAATAATTTTATTCCTTTGAGATTGTTAACAAATTTCGAGTCTCACCTTAAAGAGGGATGAAGTCTACTGTCTGCTGGGGCCTACTCAAGGGTCAATTTGCTTTCTGAGTCTTTCCCTTTTATCCTAAGTGGATTCACCCAAAGTGGGAAATGGGAAGTTAGAGTGTAAAGGTTGAAACTATGAACCAGTTGGGCTTCAATACTTTCACCTCAATGCATTCTGTTCTTTACAATATTAAAATTCCAATTCCACAGTGCACGTGCATGTTGTACACGTCTCCAGGAGCTGAAATGCTTGATATTAGAGCCAATGGTCCAAATGGGAATGACCAGAGGAGGCCAAATGTATAACACTCTCAATCCCTTATCAAAAATATACAGGAATAAACACACATATATTCATTTTAAGTACAATAAAATGTGACTAAGATACTTTCTAAAATCCAGTCCCATAGATGTGTCGGATCCACAGAAGTAATTTAAGAACTGTTTATTTGAAGATCTCTTTGTGCAAGTTATAGACTTCTCAGTGTGATTAAGAAATGACATTATTACATTTTTTGTCTAATTAGCAATGCACATATGCCTCCTTTTAATGATATGATGACGTTTACTACTCATAAGGTCATTCTTGAGTATAGCCATCACTTTCTGTTGAAGAACTGATTTCACTCTTTGTTTAAATGTACATACCTACTTGTTGCTATATGAAATGTACAACTGAATATCATTAAAGATTTAATAAGAATGTATATGAATTTGGTAAGGTTTGTTCAGCTTTTAGAGTAGCTCTGTATAAGAATACTTACATTTAGAAGGCTGTTTGCTCTTCAATCAAAGTAGCAAAGAATTCATTCTCATGCACATGTTGCTAAAACAGTTTTTACTAATGCTTGAGATAAATTAAAATAAAAACCAACAAGAACATGAAAAGAGACTAAGAACAATGTTAATGCGGCAATTTAAACAAATTTGGTTTTCCAAATGACCTTCCATCTTTCACAACTTTTAACAGCATTCAAGATTGCTATCCTTAGTGCCAGATACTATCAGTCTGTTGTGGAAAACTTAAAACTTTTTTCTAAATGTCTTTAAAGCTGAGGTGGAGAAGAATGACTCCCTGTCACTTTCAGAAGGGTCTAAGGTTGAATCATGGCCATGCTGTCCTTCCCCATGTCACTCACTGCGTATCTAATACAGTTATCTCCTTTTCCAGCCTGCACCATGCCCCCAGATTATCTTCTATGGCACTTTACATTTGAAAGAGAGTAGATGACAGGGGTGGGGATGCTTAGGAGGGCCAAGAACCTTATGTATTTGGAGGAAGTGAATTAATACAGCTTCTTAATTTGGTGCATATTAAATTCTGAGAAACTGGAATTTTAGTTACTTCTGATTTTGCCCTGCATTTTGCTAAGAATATTTAGCTTTATACTTGCTATTGGCTTCACTAATCTATTCCACAGTGAGCAGAATGAAGGTCATTACTGTATTTAATGTGTAGCCAACAATGGCAAATACAGAAAACCCAAAGTAATAGAATATATTCATGGCAGATCTGGTGCAAGCCAATTACCATTTCTCAGTATGGTATTCTGTTGTGTCTAAACCCCTGGAGGATGAATGACATCCTTTATGATATCTCACCTGTAGGGTAGGATTATGAGTTATAGATATAGGTTTTTTTTCAAAAAGGTACACGCTCTTTTTCCATGAAAACATCTAAAAATTTTACCCAAACTTAATGTTGAATGAAGAGAATTTTTTCCAAGATCTACCCAAAGAAGAGCATTATAATCTCTCATCAGTAGCTATTTTAACAGGTTAAACTAACTTCTTCCATCATGGGCTTATCAAAGCACCAAGAAATCAAGTTGCCTTTCTGTTTTCCCTGCTTGCCTCCCCTCTCTATTTTTTTTTCTATGAGAAATATTATTTTGAGGAAAATTTTAAATTATCCACTACAATTCAAAACTGTTAATGTTTGTTGCATTTTATTTCTTGATATGTTAGTATGTTATACCCTGAACCAGCCAGATATGGTCCCAAAATGTAGGCTAGAAGCAGATCCATAGTTGCCTCTTTTATGCGTTCTTATTTTTTAAATTCCTGATAGTAAAGATATGAGTCAGCTTCTTAGAATAATTTGTGTATACAAGAAGTGAATGGGGAACCTTGTGAACATCCTCCGGTATTGCTACCTGTTATCCATCCTGCACCCCACCTCCCCAACTCAGAAGGCAGGTACCAGTTTATTCTCATGTGGAATCTTCTCAGCCAGTATAACTCCCATGTGGAGATGGCCCTACAATTAAAATGCTTTAGCATGTCCCTATTCATTTGGGCTGATGCTATATGCAATTCTAATAGTCTTGATGGCTTTTAGACTTCTTTTTAAATTGTTTCCAAACCACCTGCTTTGAGATTTTTTTCATTTTTAATATTGGTAATTTGGAATGGAGTTCCCCAAGTTGCAGTATAGACCTATGAATCAAAAGTAATGAATTACAATTCACTAATTTCTGCGAGATCACTGTGAGGTTGGTTGATGAGACAGAACAGTTCCCAAGGCATGGCTTCATTATTTTGTTATTTGAAGCATATTCATTAAGGGTGTATCTCCACAGCACCACTCTCCAAGTCTGTCCTAATTATGGAAACCATTCAGGAGTGGTAATGACAGTTACAAAGGAAGAGGGGGGCATACTGGCAGTTAAAACCATTATGTTTGAGCCTTGAAACTAATTAGATATTTCATGCTTGGAAGAAGTATTCCTAACAGGCTTTATGAATGGATGCTTGTTCAGGAAGGACCTCTCATAGGAAGATACGAGAAAGAAAAGAAGGAGGAAGGGAGGCAGGTGGGGTGAGGCTAGATAAATATACAAAATCAGTGTTTATTATAAAATACAGGTGCTCAAAAGTCTACAAATGTTACATCACTATTTTATAATTACCTCTATTTCCAAACATTCACTTTGCGTTTCATTATTATTATTTTTTGAGACAGAGTCTCACTCTGTCGCCAGGCTGGAGTGCAGTGGTGCGATCTTGGCTCACTGCAACCTCCACCTCCCGGGTTCAAGCAATTCTCCTGTCTCAGCCTCCTGACTAGCTGGAACTACAGGCACATGCCACCACGCCAATTTTTATATTTTTAGTAGAGTCGGGGTTTCACCAGGATGGTCTCGATCTCTTGACCTCGTGATCTGCCCGCCTCAGCCTCCCAAAGTGCTGGGATTACAAGCTTGAGCTGCTGCGCCCAGCCGAGTTTCATTATTTTTGAAAATGTGGGACAAATCTGGAAAGATAGTGATATAAAAGGCCATCTGTACTGATCTACCTATTTGAAATAGGTAATGAGATGCCAAGACATTCTTTATGGAATAGGAAGTCTCCCTTGGCCCTCAAGGCTTAAACTGTCATCTCTGCCTTCCCTCTGTCAGAACATAAAGCTGTTGCAAACACTTGAGAGAAGAAAGGAAGGACATGGCCCTACGTTTCTGATGGAAATACAGTAGATTAATAGTGGAGCGTGCGTGACTGTGGAGCAGGGTTCCCCTCTCAGACCTGAAACTGATCTGGCTGGTGAATGACTCAGGGGTCAAGAAGGTCCTTGTTCCTCAACTGGCCCAATTAAGGTGTGGTTGGGATGAGATGGAGAGAGAATGAAGGTAAACCCGTTTCCATAAAGGGCCAGACCTCTTAAGGATTCCCCCATCCCATGCCACCTTTCCCAAACACGATGGAGTACCGCATGGCTAAGACTAACCTGACCTTTAAAACTATCAATCAAGGGCAGAGTGACTTCAACTCCACCTCTACTAAAGATAAATTGATATCTATCATCTCTAAAAACTTCATAAACCAAAAAACCTAGGATGTTTTTAATGACTTACTGACTTTTCAGATTGTTCTTTAAGCTGTTTTTTAAACTTTAAAGGCAACACTGATAATGAACGGTTCCAAATGGTAAAACAGAAAATCCCTTTCAAATATAACCGGCCCGTAGAGGAGTGGCTGCAGGAAAAAGGTAACCGTCATTAAAACTTTCATTTTAAAATCATTTGATCCTAAACCCTCATTTTTAAAGCCTGCAAATAAATGTTCCTTAAATGATAATCGCCTGCTGCATAAATGACTGTTTTAATTTTCATTATAATTTGTGTCAGCTTCCACCTGCCATATGTTGATAAATCATGCTATAATACATTGCCATTAAAATACAGTTAAAGGGACTAACTTCTAGCCTGCTATCAGCATGACAAACACAAACAAGAAATTCCAGGAGCCTCTAAAACAGAAAGGTATTATGGCAATTTAACCACTGCATGACATTATTTATTAATTTGTTTTAAATGACCTCTTACACCAAAGCTTTCTAAAGAAATTTCAAAAGTACTTTTTAAACTTACATCTTCAGGCTGTTTTGGCTTATAGTGTGGTTAACAAAACAAAAACCAAAACCACAGATTGACTCTTGTAACTTAAACTGCTTAAAACAAATATCATAAGGGGAGCAACATTTTTTTTAAAATATTTGTTCTTAAAGAATGAAAAAGATGAATTTTGCCTTTAAAACCCACAGAGGCGAAATTATTTTATAAGAGATTAATTGTGTCCTAGTTGCTGACTGAAACTAAAAACAAACTTATTTTACACTTTGGTTGTGTGGATACCCTTGTGTATTTGATGTTTTATGCAACAAAAGTGTAAGTTAACATAATGAGTTGGAAAAGAAAAGGTTCATGAAAGGCAAAACAGCAGTTTCTGATTTTCTGGAGACAAGAACCACTGTTAATAAAAGAGGGCAGCGGTTATAACTGATGTTAGAATTTTCCTCTGTAGCTTCAAGCTGTTAAGAAATAAACCATTGGCCAGGCGCGGTGGCTCACGCCTGTAATCCCAGCACTTTGGGAGGCCGAGACGGGCCGATCATGAGGTTAAGAGATCGAGACCATCATGGCCAACATGGTGAAACACCATCTCTACTAAAAGTACAAAAATGAGCCGGGCATGGTGGTGTATGCCTGTAGTCCCAGCTACTAGGGAGGCTGAGGCAGGAGAATTGCTCGAAACCAGAAGTTGCAGTGAGCCGAGATTGCACCACTGCACGCCAGCCTGGCGATTGAGTGAGACTCTGTCTCAAAAAAAAAAAAAAAAGAAAGAAAGAAACCATTGTATTTCAATGAAAAAAAATCTAAGCAGATATTTGCTCTTTTTGTTGTTATTGAGACAATATAAACTACTCTTGTCTCAACACGTTAAGGGAGTTCTTAACATTTGTAGAGATCTCACTGAGTTATAGAGAAGAAGTAACCAGGTATATTACTTAGTATACAACTTAAAGAACAAAGGACGACTACAGTTTTAAGTTGGAGGAAAACATTCAGTCCTTTAAACATGGAAAATCCTCACGGAGTCTTAACTGTTTGCCCTGTTTTTAATGTATGTGGTCCAATTAAAAATAAGAATAACTCTAAAAAGCAAATAATTTTGTTTAGTAATCATCAGCTCATAAAGTCCCTTTAACATTAAAGACAATGATTGCCTCACTTTAAACAGGAAAAAGCAAACTAGATGCATGTCTGAGTCTCATGTGCCTGAGAAACTTTTTTGTTTCTTTCAATTTTATGTTAATAATATTTTATTTTACTCCATTGCCTTTTAAGTCTAAGTTTAATAGCATGCCAGGCATTTTCATTTGTATAAACCATTATAAAGTGATTAGTAGGCTTTTAGTTTTTCTTACAATAGAATCGTTATCCGTTGGCTTTCACATAAAAGGATGCTTTCAAATACACAAGCTGAGGGGCTGGGATGTGGGGAGGGGTGGTTGAGGTGGGACGGAGGAAGATATCCTCGTTTATTAATTAAATATATGTACAATTATATATGCATATAATATTGAAAAGAATTATTTCCAAACCCTTAGTTTCTCTTCTACAGTATTTTCATTGAAAAAAATTTTTGTTGTAAGTTGGGTGAGTAACATCTATTCATTCTATTGTCTTATCTCTTCCTCTGCCTAGCTAACCTTCCCTTCAAAAGAAATACAAAATATGTACCAAAGACTTGTAAAGACAATGAATATAAAGGATAAAGTGAGCTGCATTTGGAAGTACTTGGAATGCCTCTTTGGAGTTATTTTTGTCCTTGGGGAGGAGAGTTGGGCCATAGCATTCCCAAGTCTCTTTTCTGGCTCTGTCTACTATTGACTAACTTTCTGACCTTAGACAATCCACTTAACCTCTCTGTATCTCAGATTTCCCATCTGAGGACAGGAAAAATAATACCGCCTATTCCCCAAGGGTGTTCTGAGGTTTAATTAATTAGTCTTTGTGCAACACTGACTGGAGACATGCAAAGATTTAATTTAAGCAGTATGTGAACTTGATGTCCAAATGAGGTAATAATTAATGACTTCCAAGACGATGGGCATCTAAAACAGAAAGTAACCTGCTACAATTCCTGTACTGGTGTTGTAACCAAACTTTGTGTTACTTAAAATAAAATAGTTCTCAGATTAGGATATACGTACATAAATATAATATTATATACACATTATATGTATATACATATAATGGTCAGTTATTATAAAAATCTCATTGATCGTAAGCCATGAATGAAAACAATGAGAATAATGAGATCTGGCATTGATTTTGGAAAATCTTGAGCAAATGATAAAAAGAAACCCTCTGGTCAGTTTTTCACATTATTCATAGGGAATGGATAGTGATAGTTATTTCTGTTACACACTAACCCCTGTTTATCTGAAAGAAATTCATCAGAGGAAGCGATGGCAGGAGACTGAGTGCTCTACTGTTCCTTTACTGATTGCTAGCTTTGGCATTAACCACCTGATCCAAGGTATACCGGGCCAGAAGAGGGTTTCACCACAGCAGAAAAGCAGATCTAGCCAGAAACAGACCATGAAACAGGCAAAGAGAAAAACAAATACTTCCTATGACAAGATGAACAATTGAAACAGAGACAACCCTCTTTACTGTCTCACTCCACCAGTGTCGTCTTCTCAAGAAGTGATTAGTCAGATCTCTCTGTACTCAAGAGCAGAGGGGCAGTTTAATCTTGTAACCCAGGAAACCTGCCTTGCCTTTCCTGATGCTTGGGTCAGTCTTGAACAGGCGAAGAGCACTTTATGGAGTGAACAATGGCAACTGGAATGAAGGAGATTCATTGTCTCTAGCCGGTGTAATTCAGCTTTGCATTTCAGTTTACTCTGACCCTCTTTTTATTTGTAAGCATTGGCATAATAACACCACTGGAGAAATAAGATGAGAACTGTTAATAGAGGTTATCATTGTGAAGTATTTTCAAGAGTATTAGAATGTAAGATTTTCTACCTATAATCAAGTATAACTGTTAACTTATCACCAGTGCCGAACTATATACAAAATAGATGAATAAAAGACTGGCCAGTAGTTGTGTTCATGGAAGGTATCTCTTGGCATAAAGGCTGTCTAATGTAAGATACTGACTTTTTATCCTAGAAATCTCCTATTAGGCAGCTGCTTCTCATTTATTATGATAAGCTGCTTCCAATGCTTCTATGGGGTTGATGGAGAATTTATTTTCTCCTTCCATCATTTCATTTCTTTTGTAGTAAGCTCAGGGCTTCCAGAAAAAAAAAACAAAAACCTGTTATCAAAAATAAACAGTAAAGAGGTATAAACTCCAGCACATTAGTGTTATTGTGCATTGAACTTTCTGCTGCATCTTGTGTGAAAAGTAAAGAGTACAAAATACAGACAATCATGTATATGTACAGCACACTGAATGGATTGCTGAGAAAATGATAAAAATCGTTTAGATCTGTCTGGATTGCACCCTTGTGATCTGGGTAATTCTGTAATCATTAAGGCCAGCAGATCCCATTTTCAAGTTCTGGATATTTTTATAAAGTATAGACCATTTCCACCATAACAAAATTCTCTGGCTAATTCACCATACTGCAGTGTTCAAAGCTTCCAAAGGGATATTATTTATAAATCATTCTTCACTAATAGGCACTATGAGTTGTTCAATGAGCAGGACTGACTCTTGTCTAAGGAGTATCCTCTGAGCAGATGAGCATTCTCTCCTCTGCCACTTCTATTTCTTTCACTGCCATACATTGAGAAGGTATTTCACATTATACGCCAGCAATTCAAGGATAGGTCACAATAGTGTAGCCTTGGAGACCATGTAATAGTGGTAGATTTTTAAAGCCCAAACATCACAGTGTCTCTCTATTCATATTAGAAATTATAAAACAAAACACTCTCCTTTTTATTAAGTAGACAAAAATAACAAAATTATTTCTAGTTATTTCTCGCTAAAGTACTTCAGGTGATTAGATTGATTAGATAGGGTGGAGCATTGTTTGATCACTAAGCAGAAAAAAATTAGGAAGGCATATATTTAATTCCATTAATAAGCCTTTTTTCCTTTCTTCATATAGAAAAGTAAAATGAAGTAATCTGGAGAAATAACAGTAAAGAAGGCCTTAGCATGTTGTTGTCCTGATAAATTGCAATAAGTTTTAAAGAGCTCTTTGCATTTTCTTGGGGAAAAAATCTCACACTTGAGAGAGATTTTTATAAATTGAAATAGTTGGGAGTAATTTGGGTTTCATTCTTCTCAACTCTATTCTGGTATGGTTTCATTCTGATACTTTTCAGAGAAGTATAAATGGTGTCAAAGTGGGAACTCGAAATAAAGCAAACTACTGCTATCCTTCAACCCATTAACATACCTCTGTATCATTTTAAGGAGTCTTATATGTTGCTTTCTTCATTAATACCCACCCATTATTAAAAATTTATTAAATCTGAAGGACAACTTCCTCAGGGCTGGAGCATTACCAATATGCTTATATTTCATATTGAGGGAATAATTTAGTTTTGTGACCATAATCCACCCTCGTAAAAACAAATTAATAGAGATACCAATTTATCTCATGATTTTTTAAAGCAGAAGATAGAATATTATGCACTATGAAGATTTAAAAGAAATGATATGTTTGGTGACTAGAATGTTCATTTTTACAAGTATGCAACGAATCCAAATCTCTTAAATGGAATTTAATTTCAGCTAATTTAATCATTAGACTGTTTTTAGTTTTCTGAGTCATCTCACTAAGGTTTGTTTTGTTTTGTTTTTTTCCATATATAATTCTTTTCATTCTCATTATTTTACTTTGTAACTTTAAAAACTAATGCAGTAGGTATCTATAATTTACTCTGGTCATCACCTGATTTGAGTGTTTCTATTATCCACAATTATATACCCAAGAAGACTGTAATACCTCTTATCATTGGAGCAAGATTTCTTCTTCCTCACTATAAAGAAATAAAGACTTGATTGTTCAAGTTATCAAAGATTTTCAGCTAGGCAGTGGAAGAGATAACCGCAATGAAATGTTACTTGCTAATGTCAGTGCTGGGTTTTTGTTGTCCATCTTTTCTGCCCCTTCAATTGCTCAAGGAAGCCTGTTATGATACCTGGTCCATTCAGACCAGGTAAGGCAAACAGGGAAAATGTATGAGAATAATAATGTTTCCTCCACCCAATCCACTAGGCCGGCAGTTAACCATCTTCAACACTCAGGCGCAAATAGCCATTGGTGGAAAAGACAAAGGACGCCTCTTCCAAGGCCAGCTCTCTGGGCTCTATTATGATGGTTTGAAAGTACTGAACATGGCGGCTGAGAACAACCCCAATATTAAAATTAATGGAAGTGTTCGGCTGGTTGGAGAAGTCCCATCGATTTTGGGAACAACACAGACGACCTCCATGCCACCAGAAATGTCTACTACTGTCATGGAAACCACTACTACAATGGCTACTACCACAACCCGTAAGAATCGCTCTACAGCCAGCATTCAGGTAGGCCTTTTTCCAGGTATTAATTGATTCTTCATTGTTATCTTTGAAACAGTATTATCATGGTCATTGTTTTATGTAGTTAAAGACTTTGAATTACTATGTAGGAAAGATGCCTGCAGATACTCATAGTAATAAGAGCCAGGAGAAGAGGAAGGTGAGGTCATTGCTAAAGAAGTCATAAAAGCCTGTGGCACTCATGGGTTGTTATTCCTATCATATTTGTCACTGAAATGGTAAAGCTGTTATTCAAAATGAGCAATGGAATATACTTTCGGTATGAAATACTCTTTCCTTTAATTTTATTACCTTTTCAAATTGCAGAAAGGGAAAGGCGGGGAAGGAAAATTTGTCACCATGTGAAAGGCTATATCCTAGTTCAATTTCATTCACGTTCTCCAGATGATTTTGCTATAACATAAATCATTCATTATTGAGGTCAATGGGTACCATTAAATCAAGGGCAGTTAAAGTTAGAAGTTCAACTAATCCTTGTAAAATGCAGTCTTTGTGTTTATCAAGTCCTGAACAATCACGTGTCAGGTTTTTGTCCATTTTGTTTTCTTTATATTTGATCAAGATACTAATTACAGTAGAAAATGTGAAGGTTTGAGTTTAGCTAAACAGGAAGTCCTTGGTTTTGTGGCAATTTTTTTCCACTTGAAAGTAATTACATCCAAACTAAGCTTAACACTTTGCTGACTCTCTTGGCATTTCATAAATCTAGTTAGTAGGGAACAGGAGGTTTACTGAGTGATTAGCCTTTAATGCTCTGGCATACTCTAAGACACTCTAATTGCTTGTAAGAAAATTGCCCCTAGCCTAGTTAGTGTTTACAGAAAATTCAGTAGATTAGCACTCAAGTCTCATTTGCTTCTTAGTTTTAAGACATTATCCAGAAACTCAATTGAGTCCTCGACATCACCCTTACATTGACTCCAATGGACATTGTAAACTTAAACCCAGTCATCAATTAAACCCCCTATGTATTCCCATTCTTCAGAATTAAATGTATGTGGGTTAGGTAATGGTAAGTGTATTTTCTGTTGCTTTCCTTTTTTTTTTTTTTTTTTTTTTTTTTTAACGTTGAGCAGAAATATCCACACAGCTCTTTATATGGCTCCATAGTAACAATTTGAAATTGTTTATGCTGACAATGTCATCAGACCAATTTTATGGATTTCAAAAGGCTTCTAAAAACCTGGTTTGCATAGCACTCTTATAGTCACACATACTATTACATGCATACCTATGCACATGCTCACAAGAAAAAAAAAATAGCTCTTCTCTACTGATATTAAAGCAATAACTCCTGACACCCTGCTCTACTCACTGAAAAGAAGATAAAAGGCAATATGTATTTCTATTATGACTCTCTCTAGCTCAAGAGTAGATCTGCTTATTGTTGGTGAAAGGATAGTTCTGTCTGCACAGGTCTTGGCAGACTTGTTTTGTTTCTGTCAGAACATATTCTGCAAACTCTGTGGGAAGCAGAGAAGCAAATGGCTTTTTTGACAGAGGAATGGCTGGTACCATAGTTCTTTTTAAGGCCAAATTTTCACTGACCTCGAGATGATTTAATATTACACAGGGATTCAGAAATCAAGCCGCAGTAATTATTGGTTTTGGGTTGTCCCTCCTGTAGCATGTACATAAATGGGAACTAATTAGGGAAGTTCCTAAACTCTTTTCACAAACCAAGAAGGTCGGAGCTCTGGGAGAAAAGTAGGGAACAAGGTACAAAATCTTGCTGGTGATTGTAACTCTAAACATTATAGAATTTACAGCCATATTGGAGGAGGTGAATATCTGGGAATGCCTTCTCCAATAGCCTCTCTCTGGTGTGTGTTTGAACTCCATCTACATGCTTTTCCTTTTCCTTCTACCAAATCTATAAAAATGAGTTATATGGGGAGGCCAAGGTGGACCGATAACAAGGTCAGGAGATCAAGACCATCCTGGCTAACACGGTGAAACCCCGTCTCTACTAACCATACAAAAAATTAGTTGGGCATGGTGGCACATGCCTGTGGCCCCAGCTATTTGGGAGGCTGAGGAAGGATAATCACTTGAACCTGGGAGTCAGAGGTTGCAGTGAGCTGAGATGGCACCACTGTACTCCAGCCTGGGTGACAGAGTGAGACTCTATTTCAAAAAAAAAGTTATAAACCTGTTGAGACTCTTTGGTTTTAAGGATGTGTAAGAACATCCTCTTGGAGGAAAACCAATAGCCTACCAGACTTGATTAGACTGGGATGAGGGATTTAAAAAGCCTTGGATTTTCTGAAAAGGCTAATTAGAGGAAATAACTTTGTTCTTGCCAAGTAGTCATCAGAACTCTGCCCTGTGTCCCATAAAAACTTAAAAGCCTCATCTTCAAGCCTAGTGTGGTCTTAAACACATTCTGTTGATCACATCAAACCTGTATTAGGACTGGGGACCCAACAACCATTGGATTGTATTCAAGATTTCAGACAATTACCAGACTCTAGAGACTGCAGGTAAGGAAGGTCTTTCCTGGAAGCATGAATATGCCTGTGTGAGCCCACAATTTGACTTCTCTTAGATGAAGAGGGTTCATAAAGTTCTGATCTCTAGAAGATACCTCAGAAGTGAGTGGGGGAAAAAAGGTAGGGGAGACTGGATTTCATATTTCACCAGGCTCATTATTCACTTTTTAAAAATCTATATGTGAAGTGATACCTAGAACATTTTCCAGATGATACCACTGTTCTGTCCTCTTTTGTTTAAATACCATTGTTAAAGAAAACTTTTCCTACAATGAAACCTTCTAGGAGAAAGAAAATAAGCATGTGAGTCCACCACTGTAAAAACCTGCCTGTTTGAAAATTCCCCAGTTCTTTCTTAAAGCATAAGTGAAGAAAACGTCCTTTCAGGAGTTCTTATCTGGTGGACCTCCATTAGTGTTGATTTCAGATCAAAGAAAAACTGTAAACTGCTTTCAGTGCTGCTCTTAACTGTGGGTGAATGTGGACAAGTAGTTTTTGAGTTGGTATGTCTCTCTAGTGCTATAGCCTCTTAGAAGTAATTGCTGCTTTGATCTTTCTGATTCCATTTTGTTACAGGTAAGAGTGTAGAACTATCTGTGAATGACCTGGATGATACTGGTTTACTCATAGCAATCATGCCCAAGCATCAGGTCTTGATCTTATATTAAGGAGGATGTCTCTAGATACTCTACTGAATTTTTAAAAATTTAAGATGTGCATTGAGAAGGCAGGTGTGTCGGTGACAATTCTCAAGTAAATGCCTGGTACTCCATTGGTACTCAATAAATATTTACTGAATACATCTGAAAACAAGAAAGGCTTTATTGCTTACTTTAAAGTCATTTAATAACTGAAAGCATCACTTGAGGAAAGGTTTTTGTCCATCATGATCAGGGTGCTTTGGACAAATTTGTTTTCAGTGGTAAGGCTATAGCATGGTGATTCAATTCATGTACTTGCAGGTAGAGTAGCTGGGTGTAAAACTTTGTTCATTATCATATTAGCTTACATGACCCCAGACAAGTCATGTAAGTTTTAGTTAACTATTTCTATGAAAAAAACAAGCCACCATAATTTGGTTAAAACAATTATGTCATTAGATTTCAAAATTCTGTGAGATAGAAATGTGGGCAAGGTTCAGCAAGGCAGTTCTTCTCCCCTGTCTAGAGAGTTGACTATGTTCACTCAGCAGCTGACTTTGCCTGAGGATCTGGCTTTATTCACATACTTCGTGCTTTGGTGGATTAACTGGAAAGATGGGACTCAGCAGGGCCCTTTTCCCTCTCCATGTATTATCTGGGATTCTCCTTGTGGTTTCTCCAGCAGAGTAGATGGGCTCTGTTTATGGAGGCTCAGGGCTTCCAGAGAGAGTCCTTCCAGGGGCAGGAAGTAGAGGGTGCCAGTTTTTTATAGGCTGGGCTAGGAAACTGGCAGTGTCACTTGTGCAATATGCTATTAGTCTAAACAGTCACAGAGCGTTCTCAGTTTCAGAGGAGGAGATATAAATCACTTCTCAATAGGAGGAGGAGTAGCAGTAATTTGCAACCAACCTAACTCTACCACATTGTAAAGTAGGGAGGGTGGTATACTTCTAGTGGCTGTTATATGATCATCATAAGGATAACTGAGTGAGTTGATATAAGTAAAATACCTAAAATAAGTGTACCATTCAGAGTAAGATTGCATGTGTTTTAACCATTATTATTATATTCTATTTTCCACAATTGGTATATTAAGTCAAGATCCTCTCAAGCAAATATCTACCTCAGAAAACGGGGCTGTGTCTAGTAGTGGCTATAGTTTAGAGCAGGGCCTAGGAAGTTTGGGGGAAAGAGAGATTAGAAGGTGGGTCCAAGTAGACTTTAGGGGCTGAAATTAGTCCTGGCAAATCAAAATTTCTATGATCTCAGGAACAGACTTCTTTGACACCTCACTACCCATCTTTAAATTTCTCTTTTATTTTAAACCAACCTAGAGTTCTATGGGTCTTTGACAGTATGTTCTGTTACGTCTATCCACACATCTTTTAGGGCTACAAAGAAGAGAAATCTAGGTTCCTTACCATCGTGGAATTTACACTCTAAATATGGCAAGAGGGTTTGACATGAGCTATCCATATGAGGTGGTGACTCATGAATGGCTCTTTTTGTTGCAGATGGCAAGTGATCCGTGGGGTGGCTTGACTGAATCCCATGTACTCATTCTACTAGGCCTTGTTGTAGAATGAGTGCCATTGGACAGGTGGTAAGAGGAACTTATTTCTGGTTGGTCAAATGTCAGCCAGAAGCAAAGTTGTGAAAGGCAGAGATGATAATCTCTGGGAGAGATTCCAAGTCCAAGTAGAACAGAGAATGCATAAGATGGAGTTTGTGAGTAACAAGGGGTCCAGAATCAAATTCTTGGCCTGCAACTTCCCAATTTGGAGAGGGCCCAGAGGGATAAACTGAATTGGGCTCCCCCTGTGGCTCTTTACTACCAGGAATGCCCCCAATAATTGCACAAACACTTCCTCTACAGCTGACTCCAATATTGTTGGGTAATTATCATGGTGCTGATAGGTTAGCTTCTAAAATAGAAAAGTTCAACTCAGTCTACATTCAGATTCCTTGGTGTTCCTTCATGATAGAAGGACAAAGTGAGAAATAAGAGTCTTTTACCCACTAAAGTGTATTCTTTTACCTCAAGCCTCTATCCTATCAGCAGAAACAAAACAAAACAAAACAAAAAGTGTGTTCTGTGCAAATCACCATTTGGAATCATTTATAAACTGTTAGTAGGATACTGATCATGACACACTTTTTCTGTGCCGGGCATTAGTAAAGTCACCTTGACATGGGCCACGGCTGTCTGAAAATTGCCAGAAAATCACAATGCTCAGCCTGGATTGCAACCATCCTTATAAATAGTCAAAATTAAAGACTTAAGAGGTTTGTGAAATTTCATTCTCATCTCAAGCTTCACAAACTTGATGTTTGAAAATAAACCACTTTCAAAAGTTCCAGAAGGAAGCCACAGTTTCTCATGATTTGTAAAAATCCTTACAGGGAAACTACTTTTAGCTTTTCAGTGTCAGACTGGAGACAGGAAGAAGCATGCTTCAGCCTTGATACTGACGATTACGAAACAAAGAAAACACTTTGGATTAAAATGTTGATCCTGCACAATGTCGGTTCTGGGGAGAGTCTCAGTGTGTTGAAGAACATGGGCTTTTTCATCAGAATTTCTAAGTTGGACTCCAGGTTTTTCCAGTTACTTAGCTGTATGTATTAATCTGTTCTCACACTGCTATAAAGAACTACCTGAGACTGAGGAATTTGTAAAGAAAAGAAGTGTAATTGACTCGCAGTTCTATATGGCTGGCAAAGCCTCAGGAAACTCACAATCATGGTGGCAAGAGAGAGAGGGGTTTGAGGAAACTGCCCACATAATCTAATCCCCTCCTATCAGGTCTCTCCCTCTACAATTCGAGGTGAGATTTGCGTGGGGACATAGCTAAACTCTGTTACTGTATATCTCTGGTCAGGTGATTAGCCTCTCTGAGCCTCAGTTTCACTATCCATAAAAGTGGCCTCACAGTACCTTTCCCATAAGCTCCTTGTAAACAGTAAGTCAATGATGTGTGAAAAGCACCCCATAAGATTTCACTAAAAATTTTCACATGAGGAAACCACTTCAACCTAAGAGACTCTCCCAGAACTCACAGATGTCCTTCGAGCTTAGCCTTCCTGGAGGGCCGGATAGGCCCAGGAACAATTTTGTTTATACTCATACAAGCTCACAAGGGCCAGGATCTCTTCTAAGGGCCCCAGATTGAATCAGAGCCCCAAGCTCATCAGTTGGGAGACATTGCTACTGGAGACTGTTTCATATCCTGGAATGTGAATTGGCTTTGCTGAACAGTTATTACACATAGAGTTCTATTAGGTTGAAGTATATGAAACCATCAATTTTGTAGATCAGGATCGTCAAATATTAGCAACATCATATGGTTCTATGATGACACACAGATTTATGGCATGTTACTATCAATGACACTTCAAGACCCAGGCTAGAACCTCAGATTTTCTCTAGATCTTTGAATAATCAAACTGCTTTGCACTGAGATACAAGATAGATGTACCTTATCCCAAAATACTGCGCTATAGCAGGATGTAGATCACACTGAATCAAAAGTGGTTATACTTATCCAACAAATTATCCCCTCTGGGTTCTTCCACCAGCTTGAGAGAAATGAGACAAGGAATCTATACAGTTTTCATCTCCTTACTTTTACCACTAGACGACAGAGCCTCCAGGGGAAGTTTATTTTTAGGATCAGGGCTCAACTAATATTGATTAACAGCCGTACATAATGTGAGCCTCCAGGGTTTGTCCTTTTCCTGCCAAGCCTCATAACTGGAGAAGGCGCTGAAGATTTGTCAGTCTAATTAGACTTTAGCTGCCAGCCAAGAAATATCTTCTGTCTTCTCCTTACCCTTACACAGGTACTTTCTTTCTCCCTCTTAGAGAATAATTTGGGGAGAAAGAAATTGCACTCTAATTTACTTGTTGCCTGGCAAGATTCTCCAGTGAAATTTACTCTCTGGAATTGCATAGTTCTAACAACAACAGAAAAAGGAGTTTGATGGGTTTACCAACCTCTTAAAGACTTACATGTTGGCAGTACAAATAGGCCAGTGAAAACAGTGCAGTGTAGTTTAATTCTTAATTTTGTGGATGGAACAGGCACTTCCCCAAACTAGGTCTAGTCAGTGAAAGGATCCTGACGGCAGAAGGGTCAGGCTGGAAGTCTGAAAGCTTCCCAGGGGAAGTCATAGCGATCCCCTTTGAATGAGGGCATAATAGTTATAGGATGGAATTTCTACCAGAACTACTCATAAAGCGCTGGCTCTTATTTATATGTATCCGAGCATCTGGGAGGGAAGTGGGGTGAGTTCTTGGCTACCCATGGGTAGAGGTCTCTGAGTGTTTTTAAACCTCAGGGTGGTTTTTCTGATTACCTAACAGAAGATTTAGCCAAATCTAAAGCCAGAATCCTTGCTGTGTGGCATATGGTTCTCCTCCTTCCTATTGCTCTGACCATATTTTCCACCACGGTGCTCCAATCACACAGGTCTTGATCCTTCTTGAACACAGAGCCAGGAGAAGGGGGAAACCAGTGAGGCAGGATTTTACAATTGCTGGCTTAGATTTTCATCTTAAAATTGATATTTGACATTTTACTTTTGCAGATTTTTTTTCCTGCATTAATATTGATTTTAAAATATTTCAGTAAAATATGATTGATCTTGCAAACAAAGTCTTAGCAAACCCCCCTTAAATCTTACACCTTCAGTGAGTGCCTCATTCAATCTTCCCAGCCCTGCCTGAATGTGCCAAGCATGCCTGTGCCTTTTCACTTGCCATTTCCTCTGCCTGCAACAGCTTTTCCCTGCTATTCACAGGACTCACCCCCTCACTTCACCCAGGTTTCCGCTTATATTGCACCTCCCAAAAAGGACCTCCTCAACCATCTGTAAGATACAACACTCTATCACCTTTTCCTGTTTTGTTACCTCTCATAGCACTTATCACTACCTGACATTACAACTCATATTTATTTATTTACTGTTTCTATTTACTAGAATGGGAGTTCTAGGATGGCAAGATGTTTTAGGCATTATAATAGCACAGTGCACAGAACAGTAGTGAGCACAGAGTAATAGTGTTAGTTGAAAGGTACCAATAGTCAACCACCCACCAGTACCTTCTCAGGGAGTCCCCAGGCCACACAAAACTTACAGGCTGAATCCAAGCACCCCCCACTACTTCCCAGGGCTCACTCCCTCCTGAGGTTCACCAGTGAGAAAGGGCAGCACTCATTTTGCTGCTCTTAGATCTTTGCTTTAGGAATAAGAAGTCCCAAAGATACCTCCTTGTCTCTGGTATATCAGATTATTTTCATTGGCTTCCGGTCTGTTACCTAGCCAGAAGCAAGGGCTAATTCTAGCACATATAGTTTTCAAATCACTTTTGGAAATGTAATATCACCCAATTTTCCCTTTCCAATTTCTTCTTCTTCCTTTTCAAATAATTTAATTCTCCTAAAACCCACTTTCAAATATATGCAAATAAAAATTAATATCTCACTGCTTCCTTCCATTGGTAAGGATGGAAAATTAACTTGAGGCTTTTTTTTTTTTTTTTACTTTTTCTGTATGTGTTTGGGTAGATTGATAGGAGTCTCCTACCTGTTTCCAGTAACTGCTTTTTTTATTGTTGTTTTTTTGGTCTGATGGCCGAATATATTGTGTGAGCATCATTTATTCATGTCTGCAAACCTGTAATTTGACTGGTCCCATATTTACCTATTTTTTAATGATAATTTGAAAGAATATTAATGACTGAGGAAGGAGCAATATCTGTGTTGCTCACCATTGGACATTTAGAGCCTAGAATGGTGCCTGCCACAAAGCAGGGCCCAAAAATATCAGTTGAAGAAAAATAATTGTGTTAAGTGAATGAAAGTAAAGCAAATACTTATTATCAGATTCAAGAGGCAGTGGAGGCCAATAATATTTATTAACATAGTAGGCAATGGCAGTTATGAGGAAACAGGCATCAGGTGAATTAGCCCGTGACTGGAGAAGTGCTTAAAACCAGTACTCTAGGCAGGCCTTCATTTCTAGCTGAAGAATTTTGGCTAGGGTACTTTCTGGGGCTACGTTTTTTTATTATCTGAAATATGGGGATTATTTCCAACTTCAAGGGTAGGTTAAGATAATATAAGTAAAGGGCTTAAATGGGTGGGGCGCAATCAAAGATTATTATTATTATTATTATTGCTGTTGTTTTAAATGGGATTACAATCTAGGTCTCAGCTGATAAACCAGTATTGCAACTAAATTTTGTTATTCGATTGCTAATTAGTTTGCAGTCTCTGATATGGCAATTAGCTTCCTGGGGCCTATGCTCTTTCCTCATAAAAGAAGTTTTATTTTAACAGTATGTAACATAGTGTCTTGCACACACACACAGGGACAGTTGAATGTATGGATAAATGAATTAGAAGTAAAAGAACAGAAAAATTGAGGAGAGGAAGACAGCAGAGATCCTCTGTAATTATTGCTGTAAGAATTATATACCCATTTCATGGATTTATATGGCTTATACGTCTATGTAAAAGACAAATTATAGTTGGCCCTCTCCATAGGTGGGTTTGCATCTGCATTCAACCAACTGTGGATCAAAAATGTTTTTAAAAAACTGTGTCTGTACTGAACATGTACAGACTTTTTTCTTATTCTTATTCCCTAAACAATATAGTATAACAACTATTTACCTAGCATTTACATTGTATTAGGCATTATAAGTAACCTAGAAACTATTTTAAATGCACAGGAGGATGTGTCTAGGTTACATGCAAATAATGTGGTCTTATATTGAGGACTTGAGGATTTTGACATCCATGGGAGGTTCTGTAACAAAGCAATCCCCCACAGTTACTGAGGAATGACTGTACTTGATAAACCTCTCTTGAGTCATCAAAAAAATGGGTGGTTTCAGTTTAAACTGAGGTTCAAGACATTTTTTTTCTGAAAATATATGATGTTCTTTCTATTTATATATAATAGGAAAATGACTTCAAGCAGCAATCGTCACTCACCAGGCATCAAGGCGGATATTTCCATTCTGTCTATGACAAGGCTGTGGGAAGGGTGGGATGTGCTTTCATACCTTTCTGTTGCATGTTTGAATGATTGTAAAAATTAGAATCACACTGAGGCTGTTATGACAGCCTCGCCTTTTGAAACCTTCTAATTAATGCCTTGAGTTGTCTAGAGAGATTGTTCTGTTAGCTAAATGGTGAATGTAAGGTTCTCCTTAGTTTTCTCATCATTCATGGATAAAATAATTGGAAAAATAAAATGATTGGGGGAAATAAATGCACACCATGTCTGTGGTGGCTAGCAGTCAGAGAGAATTACTTGATGGGAATTTGATTGACTTGTGTGTATAATGCAACCTCTTATATCTCTCACCGCATCACATTAATGGGTGTGTGTGAGAGAGACTGAGAGACATAGGGAGAGAGAGAGGATGCTCATGTGTTTGCTTGTACTATGGAGAACAGTGCTTCTTAAACTTTAATGTATATATACAGATCACCTGGGTAATCTTATTAAGCAGATTTTAATTCATGTCTGGGGTGGCATCTCAGATCATGCACTTCTAACAAGCTCCCAGATGATCTTATGCTGCAGATATGTGTACCTCACTATAGAGCATGGAGCAAGGCTCTAGGAAATATTTACAGTTCCTTGCTGAGTAGGCGTAGCTGCTGAGTAGGCATAGCATCCGGTTACCTATCTTTTCCAAATGGTCTCCCCAAACTTAGTTCTCTTCAAGACAGGAAATCTTGTTAATCTAAAGTATTATGTGAGTGAAAGAGTGGATACTCCACTAAGGATTAGAAAAGAAAAATGAATCCCATCAGACAGTGCTGCTCCGAGATTCACATGCCCCTTCTCTCTGTCCCTTACTATACTGCATACCTCTAAGGCAGATGGAAAAAGAAGTAGGTAGAATTTAACTTGTCATCATATTTATCCCCCTTTCTGAGAGGTGACCTCCAATGGAAGCAGAAGGACGTGAATGATTTTAATCCACGGTAACAATGGAGAACCGGTCCTGACCATCTTAAGCAGTATAAATGTATAAAATGACAGATTTTTCTGCTTTGCCTCTCCACATTCTTCTTCCAGATACTGAGAGAGACACATATTCATGCACCCACAACTCATACTATAACGCACAATGAAATTTCACCTGGCCTTTATCTCAGGGCTGTTGTTCTAATGATTAATGCCCTACTGGCTGGGAAGCTATTCCACTGCAGACAGACAAGGAGAGAGGAAGACACATGAAATATATCTCTGAGGCCGTTTCTCATTATTATTATTATCATTATTAGTTCCTTAGTACCCTATCTATCCAGTTAGAGAATACTTGATCTATTGGCAAGGGGGAGGGGATGACATTTGAAAGTCGATTTTATGAGGGAGAAATGAGCAAGGACAAAGAAATAGTTTTTATGACAGAGAATTGACCTGGATGGGGTTTTTGTTATGATTCTTTTCCTTTATTTGGGGGTTTGTTTGTTTGCTTTATTATTGCTGTTGTTTCCCATTTAAAGTCAAAAATAATAGATGCCTCCATCTGTGGCTTCTGATTTTCTTCCCTAGGCATTTATTTTTGCATGTGTTCTTTTGTCTTTATTGAGTCTTTGTCTGCTAGAATCAATATGATATAACTTATGCAAATTTTATCCCTGACCACTTATGCAAAAGACAGGACAGAATACTTTCATTGCTCCATAACGCCCTTTATATAATTACCTCCATATCCTGGTTGATTTCAAGCTTTCAACGGGCTCCTTAAAAAATAAAACTAAAAATCTATTTATGTATTGTCTAAACCACAGTGTCTGAAATAATTCTCTCCTGTTTCTCATTCAAAGAAAGGATGATGGCTAAATGATTTCTGCCTCTGTCATTTAGGAGAACTGCACAGCAGTGGTCCTAGTTGGGACAATGGGATCACAATAAGAGTGTTATTACAACACATGTGTCTACTGATAAAATGGCAAATTCATTAGCCTAGACAAGGAGTACTATGATCTGATTTAAAAAATGCTGTACTTCCAAAGTCGAATTTATGAGGACATGAGATTTGTAGCTGAGGTGCCCTCATGTAACTTAAATTTTAGTTTAATTTTGATTAACAGATATTTGAGTTATTGGAGTGCCTCGTGTGGGTTAGGTATTGTCCTGGGCACTTGAACAACATCTGTAAACAAGCACACAAAAACCCTCTTTTCTTATGGATAACATTTTCTATTCCACAAACATTGAGCGTCTCATAAGTGCAAGACTTTGGAGAAATAAAGAATGAAAGAAATTTTTCTACTTTAAAGGAACACACAGTCTGGTACTCTTCTTAAATATTTTCAGACTGCAAGCAGACTCACTCGTAGCCTAGTTGTTTACAAAACGTTTCGCAAGCTGATTGGCTATTACAGTTGCCAAGGCAGCAGCCATCTCTATTTACAGAGGTCAAATCCAAGAATAAGATCTTTAATTTCTATTCAAAAAAAGACCAATTTACAAATGTAAACAGTGTATGTTTTGATTAAAAAGGATGGAAACTATAAAGCAAGTTACAATAAAATGATTGCAATTTAGTCTCTAGGAGCAAAATATGTTTCAAAGTTTATGGCGAATATTTTCTTGTATTGGTTTGAGATTGTAGTTTTATGGAATGTTGATACTGGAAGTATCAGAGATTGAGCCCCACACAACCAGATGAGCTTTAGAGATGGGCCATTCTGGTTTCAAGTACTGGTTTCAGTGCTCAAAGCTGTATCTCCAGGGGCAAATTGCTCAACCACTTTATAAAAAATGTAAACAGTAAGTAAATTAATTTCACATTTTAATTTTTATCTAAACATATTCACATAGTTTATTATATATATAATATATATATATATATTTTCTTATTTATTTATAGAGATGAGGTCTCACTTTATTGCCCAGGCTGGTCTCAAACTCATGGACTCAAGTGATCCTCCTGCATTAGAGTGCTGGGATTACAGATGTGAGCCACTGCGCTTGAGCTAAAGAATACAGCTGCATAATTTAAAACCTTGAACTGTGCCTAGACATTCCCTTCAGGGCAAAGGTACCACTTTAGCTGCTAGAGTGTTTGCTGATGGCTATTGGCTAAATCCTTCACCAGGAACTGCCTTGGACTAACCAAGCTACCTTGCCCAAGGTCAATTCCCTTCCTGAGGGGTGGCCCATATGCAATTAGTGATAGATGATGGAGCTGGGGGAATGTATCAAGACTCAGCCCTTTGTCTCAGGAATGGATAACTGTGAAGGGACTTTTAGCTAGAGAGTTTCCTAAGGCCAGCTGACCTCTCTGTTGCATGGATGTTTGCCTCCCACTTCTGCCCAGACTCTGATGTTACTCTCCCCAAACTTCCCAAACACAAAACTGGGCCTTAGATTTTGTTTTCTGAAAATCCAGCCGAACAGAGCATTATGAGACTTAAAATAGGAAAACAACAATAACAAAAGAAAAGTAGTAGTATCTCTTGCCTTGCCCTAAAGTCCTACTCTATACCTGTAATCCTTTTGGATCCTTTTCTGACATTTCCCTTCATATTTCTAGAAATATGCTTGTATTTCTATTTCTGGACTTTTTCAGTTTCACATATTAACTAATGACTTCTGACTCTAGAAGTAAAGGTTGACTTTACTCACCCTCTCCCTGCCCTATGACCCCCACACACTTTTTACCTTCCAGTTTCCCAGTAAAATTCTATTACATTTCGATTAATGTTCAGAGTTTATGTTATTATGACTTGTAATATCGCCTATTGAGAACAATGTAAGATCATGCATGAACTCACTTGTTTCACAACCATTCTCCAGCTGCATATAATGTACCAGACACTCTTCAAGAGACTGAGGGATACAGCAGTGAAAAACAACAGACTATATTCCCACACCTGGCAAAACATTCTACTGTGAGGACTATTTCTGTTTTCCTGTAACTCTTCGTTAATGAATACCCTTGTAATCTCATTAGCTTATTTTTCTAACCACCCATCAGTGCTATAGCTAACAGCTACAAAAGTCCTCACGAGATAAACACACAGGAGCCCATTATTTCTTTTTCTTTCTTGGAGGTCTCCTTCTGGAGTCATCTGACCTCCCGCTCTAGTCTGGGTTAGGCGCTGCCTGAGCCTGCCTCACAGCTATCATCCTGGATCTTCCTTGCTCCTCATGCTGGAAAATTCCTGGGCCTTGCTCCTGTATTAAATCCGTAGTTTCAGCTCTCTTTATTTCCTCATTTTGAAGGTGCATATTGTCCTGTAGCCTCCTGAGAAAGGATAGCTAAAAAGTAAAATGACTGAGACATTTCTCATCTGAAGAATGTTTTATTCCATCCTCACGCTTGATGATAGTTTGCCTGAGAAGGACTTGTAAATTGGAAATCATCTTCACTAGTAAATTTGAAAGCATCTGTTCAATGTCTTTGGGCATCCAATGTTGCAGCTGTTGACATCACAGTTTGGTGTCTAATTCCTAGAATGCACCTATTTTTACTTTTTTTTTCCCCCTCTCTCTCTCTGTCTCTCTGAAATCTCATCAATGGCCCTCAAAGTAACACTTACAACTTGTCTCTGGAACCACATGCTGCTACCCTCTGTACCTTTATAGTTCTCCCTTTTGTATAGTTGTGGTTATTTGCCAATTAGTTGCCCTGTTTTGGCATCCTGACTTTGGTATGATTTAATCAACTAAGCTATTACTAAACTATATAACACACACACACACACACACACACAATGAATAACCATAATTACAGAAAAAGCATAAAGTTTTGAGGGTAACCAACATGATGTAGAGATATGATATATAAATGTATAAATAAATTTATATTAACTAGCTATCAATACACAATTCCAGTAAGAATTATTATACCACCAATTCCCTCTGTAACTCAAGGTAAAATGTTCAACTCTTTTTTGTATTCGCTTAAGAATCCTTTTTTTTTTTTTCAGTTTCACCAACAATGCTCATTTATTAGCCATCTCAGAAAGAATGAGAATTAAATAATACATATAAGCTCTTTGAATTTTTTGCATCCGAAATGAGCATAGGCTCACTCCTCTGCTTCATGCCAGATGCTTATATTTTTAAGAGAAGCAAGAATTAGAATTGTCACTCTGGAATTTTTATGCTTCAAACTGTCAATATGTTTGCATGTCATTGGGTTCCATCCTACAGTGTTTGGTGATAAAGTCTTTCCATTTGGCTCCCAGCTTTATCACCATAATGTATTTATTTACTTTACCTCACATGTGCTAGTTGGTAGAAGCTGTAGAAAAAGAATTACCCCCACATATTTCTTTTCCCTCAAAAGAAATAATATATTGTAAGAGCACAGATGGGGCTCCACAAAAAAAAAATGCTGAATTAATGTTGGATGGATATACATATATAAGAATGTGCTATCAGTACACAATTCTGTTAAGAATTATATATACACACACTGAAAATAGAATTTGATTAAGTAATTACACTAGGTATGAGCCACATTTTACTTCTATTGGCGGGGAGGTAAGTGGAAACCAGTGTGGGAGAATCATGAATAGAAAAGTGCAGAAGGAATTTGATGAGGATGTTCCCAGGGCTATTTCTAACCAGAAAACAAAGCTGGAGGCTTTGAAGTAAATCAAAATATTTGAAGAAGAAAGAGGATAAATAGCAAAATTCACTTCCAGCATCATACTAAAAGCACCATACAGCCATATAGAAAACATGAATAAATTTTTTTGACTCAAATAACTACAGGGAGATTCTTGTTTTTTTAATTAGGGGGTTTGAGGTGACTGTCTAGATTACCCATTTTTATATTGCATTCAGCAATGGGCATGCTTATAATCAGAGGGATACAGAAATCACCTAAAACAATGCCGATCATGTCACTGATAAAAAGGAAATTACAGTGTGATTGTTTCTCTTTCTCTCTCTCTCCCTCACTTTCAGTGAGCCACATTCTCTTGTTTTCCTCCTCACCTGACTAGGCGTATTTGTAAGAGAGTTTGCCTCTTTCCTCTGTTGTAAACATTTTCCTTAACTCAGTATCCTTTTTAAATTCAAGAGACACTTTCCATTGCAATGCACTAAGAAAGGCAATTAAGAAAGGCAATTGTGTTAAAGAATATCAGAGATGGCTGTGTCATGTCTGGTGCTCTTAAATCATGTTGTATCCTAAAAAGCCCAAAATGAGGCCGAGGGAATGATTTGACAATTGAACAAGGCCTTGGCCAGCTCTCCCAGACTGCCCTCAGACTCCCTGAGGAGAGAGAGACTCAGGTGGTGACGGAAGTATTTTTCCTTTAAAAAACTATGGAGATTCTGGCAAACCTATGTTTTGGGTTTTGTTTGCAAGGCAGAGGTGGCATTTGAAAAGCCAGAGGTCTTTGTAGCCATTTTATCCACTACCTAATGTGAATTCAAGGTGGTGGCAGGGAATTAAAAGGGGAAGATTATTTAGTCAATAAACACTTACTGGCTACTGCCTGCTGTGTGGACAGATCTGGATGGAGCTCAAGAGATAAGGCAAATGTAGGAGGGCTGTCTTCATGGTGCTATATCAGGGGAAGACGGTGTGAACAAACCAGTTTTATGCATAATTAGTTAATCACAATCATGACCAAGTGTGTTAAAGGAGGACAAAAGGACCTGAGGTAGTGTTGTCATCTGGGGAAGCTTTCTTGCAGAAGCAGTATAGAAACTGTCCTGTGCAGGATAAGATATTAGATCAGCAAAAGAGGATGAGGGCCAGTGTTCCCACCAAAGGAAACAGCCTATGCCGAGGCCCAGTATGATACTAGGGATCATACTGTGTCGTATTCCTCTGACTTTGGAATACACATTGATGCGAACATCTGGAAACACATCAGATTCAACCATGTAAAGTGACCTGTTGAGGTCCCCACTTATGGGCTAAAGAAAGGTCATTCAAAGAGTGACCCTCCCATTATCGTGACTCATGACAAAGGAGTGTGGAACTGGTTAGATGAGAGTTTCCAAAGCTGGACTGGCTGGCATAGGTCCTGGGGAATGGGCTACCCTGCTCTCCCAATCTGAACCCTCCCTCTGTGCTATGCCAAAGGTGCAGATCCCCTCAGTGAAAATTGGAGACACAAATCATTTAAGGCAGTGCCTCATAGACCCATGTGCAAGGATCCATGGTATGTGTTAATGTATCACACTCATCTCAGTTTTGCCCGGTACATTGAACTATGCTTGCTAATGAGGGACCACACACAGAAACTATAAATAAATTAGCAAGAGAATATAGTATGCAAGGATAAGTGCTATCAAGAAAATAAGAGTATATAATGGTTAAGGATTTCATGTCAATAATGTGATGGAACCTATCCTATATTGTAATATCAAGAAACCATTTAGCATGTACATTTGTCTAGGTTTCTGGACTTGATAGCCATCCAGTGTTTCACTTGCTTATGTCTTTCATTGAATACTAGTAACAGCAATTTGAAGATTTGATTCTTCTTCCTATTTTTCTCATTCCTTACTATGGTCTTTCTACTTGATGGAAACTGTGGAGTTCAGAGGAAGTTTTCCTGTGGTCTAATTAGCCTCTCTATTTAATTTTGTAATAAAAACCCTGAATCAGAAGCTGGAGATACTGTGCCCAGTTCAATTCATAGATTTCAATTTCTTTTTAATAGTAATTCTTTTCCTGAGTTCTTCCCAATCTTACTACTCTGGCACAGCTGAGGCTTGGGCAATTACAAGACTTTCATGCCTATGCTAGCAATTATGCCTCCTGCTTTAGGATCAAATTCATTTATTATCATTGTTGTAATTACTAGTAGTAATAATGGGCATCTCCACCCAAACCTGATGAATAGTAGTTTTTACAGTCTTTGCCTCTAAATTTAGCTTATTTCAGTTCTTTGCCCAGATAAATTCTTCGTTCCTTAATGGCAGGGAGCATTCCATTTTCTGTTACATTTAAATGCTATTTTGAGATCATTCAGAAGACAGGGCTCTTTTTCTTGTTTAGCACGTTCTCCTGGGTGTGGAGAGTTGGATTCTTTCCCCTGGGTAGGAGTCACCATTTAGTGAATGCCAGTGAGGTCTTTTCTTGGTAATGGGACTACTGCTTTGAAGATGCATTTGAACTGGCAAGGGGCACCTGTTAATGGCAATCGCTTCCTTAGAATGGTGCCAGCTCCAGGTCCTAAAAAGCACACATGGCTTTGGCTTCTGCGCTTACTCTAAAAGAACACCTTTTCTCTGCCTTTCTGATGGAGTAGCCCCTACCACAAACACACACACAAACATATATAGGGCTTTCCCATTTCAAAAACAAAATCAAAACCAAAAAGACAACCGTCTATGAACCTGATTTCTGTGCCTTCCATTATCACCTACTGTCCCCAGATGAAGACACTCTTTCACTTTCCTATATGCTCAAATATCCTGAATTTTATACTCTCACTGATTTTACTCTCTAAACAAGGAATATATATATATGTATTGTAGAAAAAAAATCACTATGAAGTAAATTCCACCCGTGATCCAATCCTCAGGAAAATCATGCATAAAAGGCCCTGCAGATTCCCACCCGTCTTCCTTTCCTATCTACCAATATTTTTTTCATATGCGCCCAGCATTCTAGTCATACCTTGTTATACTCGTAGACATGTTCTTTCTACTTGAGCGCATACAACATACAACTTGAGAATGCTTGTTTATCTATAAAATGAAGATATGAATATCATTTCTATAGGATTTTTGAGTTGAAAATAAATTTTAAATGCTTAAAATACCATCTGTTACATAGTGACCTTTCAATAAAAATCATTATTATTTCTCTTTTGTCCACTTTATCTACCTGGAAAAGTAATAATCCCTCAAGGCTACGTTGAAATATAACCTCCTTGGGGAGTGTATTAGTTTGTTCTCACACTGCTAATAAAGACATACCAAAGATTGAGTAATTTATAAAGGAAAGAGGTTTAATAGACTCACAGTTCCACATGGCTACGGAGGCCTCACAATCACGGTAGGAGGCAAAGGGGAAGCAAGACACATTTTACATGGCAGCAGGCAAGAGAGTATGTGCAGCAGAGCTTCCATCTATAAAACCATCTGATCTCGTGAGACTTATTCACTACCATATAAGGACCTTAGTCATGTTTCCCACCAATCAGTGGTTGGCTTGCCATTAAACTTCTCTAGAGGTTCTGAACCTCTAGAGAGCCATTCTGTGCTGCTATTCAAGTCTATAATGACTCCCCAACTAGGTTTCTATCCATTTCCAAGTCTTCCCTATCACTGAGATACTTCAAGGACATATGAATAGATCACAAATAAGTCTCCTAAAAATAAAGACAATTAAACCAATTCCACTCTCAAAATTATCAGACTATTTTAACTACCATGATATAGACAGTTCTTCAGAATGGTGTTTCCTTTGTGTGTGTTTGTGTGCCGTAAGAGATTCTCGTCTTTAGAGAGTAAGGGTATAATACTAAAATGAATAAATAGTAAAAATGGGAATATTTTAAATAATATTAAAATAAATAAATGATTAAAGTAGGGAGCATGTTTGAAGCCCCATTCTGAAAAATATATGTAGACAGAGAAAACCTAAGGGTTAAAATACTGAGTTTTGCTCTGCATGCTTCTGTATCTATGATAGTGGAGGCTATAAAAAGCAGTATTTATCTGTATGTATATTCTATACCAATGTGATCTCTCTCTCTAATTAGATACTCAATTATTTTTAAAGAGCTGCAAATAAGCCCTATAAGAATGTCATAAATGCATTCCATTTAGAAACATCTTGAAGATAAATTGTATTTTTATTCTTTCTGTAGCCTTAAAAGAATAACAGAAAATAAATTCTTACTACCTAATTCCAGAAACACATCATTACTGCCAGTAATATCTTAATCCTGCTTACCATTCCCTCTCCTTCGATATCATTATGCTTTGGGATCGAAAAGGTGGGTGGTATATGAGCCTCCTTGGAGAAACCAACTGTTGGAGTACACAAGCTTCTCAAGAGGTACAATTTTGTTATTTTCATTCAAAAAAAAAATCCCAAGTATTAAAAAGTGGCTTGAAAATGGTGAAAATGCATGGTGAATAAGTAGAATTATTAACAAGAGTACTGTATCTTTTGCTTCCATAGGCTCTTTCAAAATGTAGACAAATTGGAGGTAGTCCAGACAGAAGCAACTGGAATGATTAGGGGAATTGAAAGAATGACTTTGGAAAAAAGAATAAAAGAGCGAAATATGTATAGGTTGGCTAAGTGACAACTCAGAGAAAATGACATTGTGGGCTATAGATATTTGAAAGTGGCTGGCTATAAGCAGAGCAACGGATTACTTAGGTAATGGATTAAATCAAGAGCGTAAACATTTTAAACTCCATATCTGGATTTCTTTTGTTGACTATAAGAATTATTAGATTTTAGAGCTATCCCAAAACCTACTGCTTGGATTAAAGCAAGAGGCAGGGTGCGGTAGTGTGAAGTCTCTAATAGTTTACTCAATTCTGAGCAACTTGTTGCCAGGAAGCAGATCTTACTCACTTGTAATCCCTAGGATTTAGCATATTAAAAGAACTCCACAGAGAGCCAAGTCATGCTTAGTTCAGTGAGAAGAAAATGGTCTGTGGAGCTAGACATTACGGATTTTATGATCTCTCTGCTATTTTATTGTTCTATAACATTCGGCAAGTTACTTAACCTCACTACGCCTTATCCATAAGGTACATATTAATATCGACTTTATAGGATTGATGTGAAGTTTACCTGAGTTGTCTTGATCTCTTATTTTACCTATTTAACAGCTGTTAAATACACCCCTTTCCTCTCCATCATCACTGCCATTATGCTCCTGCTGACTTCAGTAATGTCTTCAGTGGTTTCCTAGATTCCATTTTTGCCTGTCTTTAAGTTTCTACAATGTAGTCAGGAATAACTTTTTCCAGTGCATATCTGAGTAAGCAAACCCTAGCTTAAAAACCCCAATGGATCCCATTGCCTTCAGGATAAAATTGAATATCCTTAGGATGATATTCTTCATACTATCATGCCTGTCTTTCTAGTTCCAACTCATATTACCCTATCCCTCCCACATACTGCTGTAGCTACATTCACTTGCTTGAATTTTACCTTTTGTGCCTTGTACAAATACATAAACATGCTGGTTCCTCTGCTGAGAACCCATTCTCCACTCCAATTTGCCACTTCTTTGCCACTCTTTGTCTTCTGCTTTGCTTCATACTCTTTCTAAAACATCAAGCTCAGATTTTGTCTCTCTTGAGATATCTGGGGTCCAGGTGTCTCTTTCATGTGTTTCCACAGTAAATGGAGCTTATTGTTATCCTGCTATTAATTCTACTGTGTTATAAGTGTCTTTTTGCATCTGCCCCTCCTAATAGATGTTAGGATTCATTTGGGCAGATACTTAAATTAGTATCCAACATTTAGTAGACATTCAGCATATTGTTAGAATCAAAGAACAATAAATAGTGGATGGATGGATGGATGGGTAGGTTAAAGGATATGTGGAGTGTAACAAAGTACCTACAATATAAGAAATTATCAGTTCCAAGATGGCCACATAGGAACACCTCTGGAGTTTAGTTCCCAGTGAGAACAACGCAGAGGGTGAGTGATCACCACATTTCCAGATGAGTTCCTACTGCCCCCAGACCAGGAGATTACTGGGCTGAAAAGTGCCACGAGTTTCCAGCACAGCTGCTACAGCTGACACAGCGAGTCTCCGCACAAAAACTCACACAAATCCGGGTGGCCATTTCAACTGGTGCCTGGAATGCCTGGGAGACAGAGTCGCCCATTCAACTGAAAAAAAGGGGGCTGAAACAGGGAGCCAGGTGATCTGACTCAGCAGGTCCCCCCCTCGCAAAGACCAGGAATCTGAAATGCTCTGGACTGAGAGTTTTGCAGCAAGTGCAGCTGAATCCAGGAAGGCCCAGCTCTGTGAGGGGAAGGGCA